>CM046834.1:23809062-23874062 GCA_025618425.1 Heliocidaris tuberculata
CAAGGTACGGGAGATACTCATAGATGGGAATCAGAAAGAGGTATTAAACATTGAAGAATTCTGAAGAAAGAAGAGTAGAAGCAATGGCTGCACCAGGGGGACATTTACCCCTCCCCTAGTCAAAGCCTCCCCCTCTCCTATTCACCCTTACCTCCCCCATTCAGCTCATGAATACATGGTGTGAGCCTCTTCTCCCCACCCCCCCCCCCCTTTCTCTCTCAATTTTAAGAATCGCGATGCCGCCATTTGTGAGAAGTTAAAGAAGAATAATGGAAAGTGTGAAGCTCAGTGGAAGAAGAAAACTACAGATGGAAAGAAGAATTGAGGGCATAAAAAGAGTGAGAGGAGGGATATGAAAGCAGGATAACAGGAATATTATTAAAAACAAAACAGAAACGGGAGAATTGATATGGGAAATGGCATTTGTGAAATGATGAGACTCTAGGAAATAAACTTCAGAAAGAAGTGGGGAAAACGTTATGAGCAAAAGTTATTCATGTGTTTAAAAGTATGCATCATTTTGAGCCTTTTGCTT
Source organism: Heliocidaris tuberculata (assembly GCA_025618425.1). Taxonomy (NCBI): domain Eukaryota; kingdom Metazoa; phylum Echinodermata; class Echinoidea; order Camarodonta; family Echinometridae; genus Heliocidaris; species Heliocidaris tuberculata. Next base: position 23,809,598 of record CM046834.1, read on the forward strand.
GGCAACAGGTCATCTGGATGGGAAAAGTAAGCTATCCATCATGCCAATTCCTCTCTGAGTACCTTTACAGCTTTACCGTGGAATGAAATGATTGATCTTGTACAAATGTATGAATTATATCCAGAAATGCCCTACAAATGCCCCCTCAAGTGTTGAGAGTTTGTCTTGTGCTTTGATGATGAATGAGTGTTTTAAGCTAGGAGGTTTGAAGCAGGGTTCGACAGTAATCGTACTGGGGATGATGGATACCTACCTAGAGATGCATAGGAATTAAAGTGACAGCCTGCTGTTAGGGCAGGGAAATATTCTCACAGAGGTTGCAGACAAGTTGAAATAGATGAAATATTTTTATTGCATTCTGAATGTACATTTAGAATTTAATTTGCTTTCAAACATTTTCAAATATAGCTAATTAAGAAGAATAATAGCCAAGTGAATTTCCTATTGAAATTTCCAAGTAGAAGTCTTGTGGCTGTTCCAGTAAAGTTTTCAAATGTTTAAAATGTTATCTTTCAAGCCCAGCATCTTGTTACTAGGTAGGCTATGTGCTAAGTCTGTTTTCTAGATCTTTACTACAGAAAACTTTAGTGTCTTTTTTTTTCTGATAATCCTTTTGCTAGTTTTTGTGTAATTGGGTAAGAGGAAATCATTGAGCACTTTGACTTGATATTACGGCATGACTTGTATCTGAGTTTAATGAAAAAGACTCTGACATTATTTGATACTTGGATAGGTTTTAAAATAATACTTGTGAAATTCTTTTGTTCAATCCATGGTGGTGCTGTTTGAGTTCCCCAAACTGCTTTTAAAAAATGATTATAAATACAAGGTTTACAGATTTATCATTATCTCTCTGTTATTCTCTTGGGTAAAAAGAATAATTTTAGTTTCACTCTTAGATTTTTTATTTGAGAATAGTCCAAAGAAAAATAAAATGTATAAAATTGAGGATATCTTATCATTTTAAAGGGAAAATGCCTCCAATTTTTTTGAAAGTGAAATTTAAAGGAGTCGACTGTCACCATTCTAATTACATAATTAGCTGGATTCCTGTTTGCCGATCCTTAACTCAAAATGAATTGAATTAGCTTGGAAAAGCTAATCATAATGTAAGTGGCTTTGCCAAGGAAAAAAACAAAATGAAATAACACAGTGGGAAGAAGAAAGGAGAAGGAAATCATTTTCATTTCCCATGTGAGAAATAAGCAAGTGCATCATTTTCCTCAAAGCCAGAAAGAAAATGGGGACGAAATTACTGTTTTGCTGCCAGGCAAATTTTAGGGTCAATAAAACAAATTTCTCACAGGAGAATTAATTATGGCCACCTAATTTCCAACTTTCATGTGTGCCCTATATTAGTAGTCACTTTAGCCGCAGGCAAAAGCTCTTTGTAGGTATACGTGTCAATCAACCAATCCTCATCTCCATTTCAAAGAAGTTGTTTAGAGCCCTCTCTTGGCCACCATGGACCAATTTTCATTGTAGATGTACATGGAGATCTTCTGGGAAAGGGGATGAACAATGTTCTCAGTGTGCTAAAACTTGCCACAGTCAATGAAAATATCTTATCATAACATTTTTTTTGGGGGGGGGGGGCATTGAGTATTTCAAAAAGTCCATTCAACATGAATAATAATGTCAGCAGACACTAAAGTGCAAATGCTCACCCTGAATTCCTGCTGCGAAATATTATATGTGAGAATTAGTCAACTCATTTCATCATGTTTTACTGGTGGTTATTGAATGTGAGTGCTGCTTAATTGTTTTTCTTTTCCCTGACTGCTAATAAAGCAAGTATTACTTGTAGATAATCAATCAGTGGAGTTACAACTTTATGAGTCCCATCTCAGGCACATAGTATTTGAAGATTAATTGATTACAAAAGGTCACTAGAACATCAGCTTGGTTTTAAAGCCTGGACCTCAGTTCTACTGCTAAGCAATCATGCCTCTTCTAATGTTAGTTGGAGATTCTTGTAGTTCTCCATTAAACACATTTAGAGTGACACTCAAAAGGCATTCCACATGAATGCACTAGCAAATCTAGAAGTTGAATGGATGAGTTACCAATCCAAAAAATTTGTCATCGTCAAATTTCATGACAAATAGAATATGAGGATGCAATAAAATTACTTTCATAAGCAATTTCATGTAAGGATTTTTTGTGTGGATGTTACTTTTGTATTAATGTTGGTTTATTGAACAGGAGAAGTTGTCTTGCATTATTTCACTTTATTCACATTACCAAATGCTTGATGTGATTTGGATTATCAAATTTACAAATTGCAAATGTGCATCGTTATAGATTAGAAATAGTTTCCAACATTTTCCTACCTCGAAAATGCACTCCCAACTTCCTTTCTTTATCTTCTATTAATCAATTTGCTTTAACCTCTAAAAAAAATTTGTTGTTGTACTTTCATATGATTATGCTGCTTTAGTTGTCTTTTAATTAATGCTTTAAGATGTATGAAACTGGGCAATTCCACGGACATTCAGAGACACATTTTACCAACTTCAAACCATAACTACAATTTTTTTTTGTAATGGTAGAACATTTCAAACATTAATGTGTTCGGTAACGGAAGGACGTTTTGAAAAATCAAAATGTCCTTCCGTTACCAACATCATTAAAGGAGAATGAAACCATGGGGAAATATCCATTTTAATGAAAAGAGGGGGTAGAAAGAAGCAATTTTTTAAAAGTTCCATCAAAATAAACAAAGTGAGATAGCAAAGGGACAATGAGAAAGAAAATTCAAATAGATCTAGAAATAGGATTAAGGCTTTGTAATTTTGGTGATTCCTGAAGGAAAGTATCACTAGTAAGTGGCTGAGTTCTAGTTTTGAAGAATTAAATATCGATTTGGGTACAACTGGCTTTGATGTATGCATTGTTCCTACTGAATGAAATCATGGGTATGCAGTCACTAGTTGGGCAATTCCACGGCAACGGAAGGACATTCAGAGACACATTTTACCAACTTAAAACCATAACTACAATTTTTTTTTGTAATGGTAGAACATTTCAAACATCAGAGATGTAAGATTAGATCAACTGCCTTTGATTTTCAAAAAAAAAAATTCTGTTATTGCCAAAAAGTAATGAAATTTGCATATCAAAGGAGAATGACACCCTGGGGAGAACTCAATTTTGATGAAAAGAGAGGATAGAGAGAAGCAATTTTTAAAAAGTTCCATCAAAATCGGTTACAAAATGAGAAAGTTATGAAAGTTTGAAAAGTCTCAATTTACTTTCTATGGCGATCCTCAAATTGGCAATGTTGCTTCAAAATGGCAAGTTTAGTAGTACAACTCGCAATATGTTGTGTACACAAAATTTCATATTTTCTCCATTATCTCTCTGCTTGTCTTTTTGTGAACTCAACATATGTTGTGTCAAATACATTTTCCCATGATATATCTTGAGCTAAGAAAGAGACAAGCTGCACCTTGAGAGATAATGGGGAAAATGTGAAATTTTGTGTACAAAACATACGGGGAGTTGTACTATTAAACCTGTAACTTTGAAGCAACATTGCCAATTTGAGGATCGCCATAGAAAGTAAAGTGAAACTTTTCAAACTTTCATGACTTTCTCATTTCGTAACCGATTTTGATGGAAATTCTTAAAAATTGCTTCTCTCTATCCTCTCTTTTCATCAAAATTGAGTTTTCCACAGGGTGTCATTCTCCTTTAATATGCAAATTTCAATACTTCTTGGCAATAACAGAATTTTTTTTTTTTTTTGAAATCAAAGACAGTTGATCTAATCTTACATCTCTGATGTTTGAAATGTTCTACCATTACAAAAAAGAAATTGTAGTTATGGTTTTAAGTTGGTAAAATGTGTCTCTGAATGTCCTTCCGTTACCGTGGAATTGCCCAACTAGTGACTGCATACCCATGATTTCATTCAGTAGGAACAATGCTTACATCAAAGCCAGTTGTACCCAAATCGATATTTAATTGTTCAAGACTAGAACTCAGCCACTTACTAGTGATACTTTCCTTCAGGAATCACCAAAATTACAAAGCCTTAATCCTATTTCTAGATCTATTTGAATTTTCGTTCTCATTGTCCACTTGCTATCTCACTTTGTTTATCATCATGTGCCTTTCATGGGGGATTCCACACCATCCACAGTGAGTTCAATCAGAGACTCTATTCTGCTTGACCAAAGTTTACAAGCATGTATCACAAATATAATGTTCGGAGCGAAGGTTTCAATCATAGTGCATTCAATCATTTTTCATTTCATTGCAAAAATTATTTTATGACATCCAACCTAATATCTATAAAACATTTGTCAAGTTTAACAAGAAAGACAAGTATTTCTTTGTCCAAAATTATTAGATACATTGTCAATATTTGGGTGGTTTTTAACTGCCTGTGACACTGAGAGGGTTGATGTAATTGTTGACACATATCTTTCATATCATGGAGCTGATCTCAGCTTCTACTTCCATGTTCTTGTATTGTACCTGAGCAAAATCAACTGAACAATCTTGTGAATTGATAGTGTGAACTATCCTTTTTATTCTGTATTCCGCCAGTGTATGCCACCATGGGAATTGGATGTAGGTCAAAGAAGAGTCAAAACAATCCTTGTTGGCTCTCCTCCCAATCAAGGTTCTCCACCAAAAACCTAGAATGTGGTCAGTAATAGAGTAATAAAATAGCATAAGTTGTGCATCCATGCCATTCCATCTAACCAAGGAGCTTGGGTTGTAATGAAAGTGGTGTCAAATATAGTCTTTGAAAGGTAAGACATAATTTGATGGCTTGCTTGGACAGATGTAAGATAAGCTGACCCTGTGTTTATAGGATGATCAACACTTGAAAGGAGATTGATGTTTTGAGTCGATACTTTGTACAAAGTTTACTTGGTATATCCTCTTGGTTGTAAAGGATACTTGTTGCTCTGTAGACCTGAAAGGAAATTATCTGACTTATTTTTGTTTTTAGATCGCAGGCTAAGATTGTTGTTTTACTTGTTTGCTTTAGGACTATGTGTGAGCTGAACTGGCTGATGTCGCTTATTTAGATATATATATATATATATATATATATTCATTCCTTATCGATCATACTCTCTCTTGACCTTAGCAGATTTTGCGATGATAGGAAGTTATTGAATTATCAATATCATTGCATTCAACTGAGTATCGTCGATGTACTGCAGGGGTTATATGACACATGCTCTGGAGATATTTGCTCCTCGTCACTTTTGTACACTTACCAAACATTATACCTAACCCTAACCTAGGCTAAACTCAACTTAAAACCCAATCGCAACCCTAACTCTAACCCTATATCTTTGACGTAATAAAGCCCAGAGAAATTGTCGCTTGAGCATATGTCGGAGCACCTTATGTGCTCCGTATTCTATCTCCTGTGTTTCTTTTGGGGCTTCGGTGCACCCAGGTCACATCGCAAACCTTTGCCACCATGGTTTTGAGTCTCTCAATGCTCCAATGTGAAATCCATGGCAGGGAGTAACACAGTTGCAGGCCTTTGAGCCAGCTGAAATCATAAAACAAACACAACAACAAAAAAACATAAACAAACAAAAAACAAAACAAAAGAAAAAATATCTGAAGAGAACACTTTGCCTTTTAAATGGTCACCTCTTTTTCTTAAATCAAAAGGTGAAAGAAAAATAACAGTGATTAATCATTCATTCTTACCACATTTTCCACCACAAGTTTAGATATGAAAAATGTTAATCATCTAACTAATGACATATTTCAAACCAAGTCTAAAATAGCCCCTTGAAATTAATATGAGGTCAATTTTTCTTTAGAAAAGAAAATCTTTGAAAATAAAGTCATTTTTTGTTCTTTTGAAGACATAGACCTGTCCCTTTGTGCGAGACTTAGTTGGGTTTTTTTGTCATTGTTATTTTATTTGTTTAGTTTTGGTGCTAAGTTAGCTTAGCCAAATGCAGTGGCATTAAAAGACAAATCCAGAATGCAAAATGCATATTGTTGAAAATCATAATTTTATTGCATTAAGGTAGAAAGTGGGTAAAAATACCTCTACTGCCTTGATTAGGGTCACTACTAGCAAAACTCATTCAGATAATATTATATCAAATTACAAATTCTAATTCAACGCTATCACCAGCAATTTTTGGCATTTTGCGTTCAGGGATGCATCTTTTCGTGCCATTTTGTTTCGCTTAGCTACCTCTCTGGTGGCTCAAGTGTACATACTTACCTTGTATCTCAAGCCCCATAAAGCAGTGGTCATTAGAGGTGTGAGCATATAGATTCATCAGGATGCAAGGTGGATCGATCCATCATTTGAATTCTCTCGTTGGAAATCAGAGCTGTGGTTGCAAATAGGTCAAATATATCACACAGCCCAGGATGCTTAAAACTACAGACTCTTCAGTTTAGCCATGCTCAGGTGATGGTTTTACACTTTCAAAAGTAACTTAAGAGGGTCAGCTTGAAAGTAATTAATATCAAGAAAGCATCCATGACCAAACAAAATGGTGCAATTGTGCTAACTTAGAAGTAAATTTTAGGGATCATTGATGCATAGTCTAATGTTGATGGATAATTGTTTCATTGTTTTCCCCAAACTAGTTGTACGAAGGACAGATTCTTGTTATTTTTATGATTAGTGAAGCCTTAAAGCCACTTTTTCTTTAAACACATTTGATTGAGAGTCACTTTTAGATAAGTTAGCACATCATCACCATCTAGGTCAACTCCCAATCAAGAATGGTCAATCTCCTTTGAAATCATGCCATGAATGACCATTTCTGTAGATGGTTATTACTAGGTGATTAATGGATGGCCAACTATCATTAGACCACCCCCGGGATAGTACTTAATGATGAGACTATGAAAGAGCAAAGTCAACATTAAATCTTTATCCATTACTTGTGATACAGATACCTCAATGCAAAGCTCGGTCCTTTCACTTCAATGGGCAGTTCAGAGTGTGCAAATTTTGATGTTATTTAGACTGTAAGAGCTTTTATTTTTTTATATATGCAAATTGGTATATGATTGCATAGTTAGACATCATAGAAAAAAGTGTTTGCATCAAGATGAAGAATGAAGGGGGGGGGGAGCACTACATAGTTCAAAATCTATCTCACAAAATTTGTATTTGTAAGACATGTTTGTAATGTTGCTGGCACTGTAAAGATTAACATCTTGTGACATTGTCCAATTTTCATCTTTTGTCAAGTATCAACATTGGAAATTGCTTCTGAACTTCCTTAGAGTATTAGGATCAGTATGTGGTACTTAGTTATTTTTGGAAACATAAACATTCCAACACAGTTGATGTACAAGGGAGAAATTTCTGACAATTCCGACAAAGTTACCCAAACAGGTACCTGTCAAAAGTATTATGCCTCGTAAACATTTATAACTGTTACAGAGAAGATATAGAGGTGCCAAAACGTACTGTGAACAGAAAGTTATTTGTTAGAAGAACCTGTTCATCTTCTGAAGATGTGAACTCCTCGGTAAATGCTCTTTTAGAAATTTCCTTTTGCGGATGATGCAAACGCCATTGCAGAATTGAATTGAAATGGTTTGTTGTCTGCTCTAAGCCTTGATTATCTACTCTTTTAGATAATGTGATTTAAGGGTTCAAAAAATTCCAGCTTATGTACTTAAGGGAAATAATCTCTAAAAAACAAATTGAATGTTCACTGATTTGACTCCTTGGGAAGTGAAAATAGATTGAAATTCACTCTTTTCTTTGGAGAGAGCACTCTAAATTAAATTTTAAAAAATCACTCCCAAATAAGTGATCACTGAATTTGGCCCCAGGGGAGTGAAAATAGAGTGAAATTCTCTCTTTTTTATAAGAGAGTAGTGATATGTAAAGATGCTCCCAGAAGGCAAAAGTCATCATTGCTAGTGATATAGGTGCACCCTAAAGCTTAATCTGACTTATCTGACGGACAATTCTGGTATTGTTTAGCTTGATCGAGGTAATGCATATAGATATAAGGACTACATGTACATGTAGGTATACTAGGCTTTAGATCCTGTTGTGTAATTTAGTGCCACTTCATATCATGTCAAAGTTGATATAGTTGAACAAACTTTCCATTTCTGTGTAGCATTTGGTCATTGATTTGGAGATTCTTTTGTTTACAAAACTGGCTTATTGATGTGTGAAATGTATTGATATGCATATCATGAATGCTTTCAATGTATTTGGTTTAATGATGCTTGTGAAAGTTCGACATTAGTATTTCTATACTTAATTCTTATTTATACTTCTTTTGTTTTCATTTTTTCATACTATATACATGTATTACAATGGTTTGAAAGCAACATGTTTAAAATAAAGAGTTGCTTGTTATGTCAAATAGGAGTTTAGTAAGGGAAAGTTTGCCTCTAGAACATATAGATGCCTTAATCAGATTAATTTTTTTTTTTTCGAAAAAGGGGGAATGTGCCCCACTTTATATGTGCTTCTGTGACCTAATTTTCAACTGTTATGGAGGTTTGTTAATGACTGTACATTCGACAGCTTGACCATGACATGTAGAGTATTTTACATATGTACTTGATGGACAAGAATATATCTGGGAAGATCTGTTTTACTGTCGAGCTTGTCAAACTTGAAATATGCCCGAAGGACAGACAGAAGAGGAGACATTAATAACAATGTGAGAAGTAAACATGTTGTCCTCTGAATTTCTAAATGATATTTGGTTGGTCCTGAGGTAATTTCTTTTCATTTACAAGTGATATTTTTCATCTTCCCTTTGTATTACTCTCCCCTTTCTTTCTTTTCATTTTCTTTCTGCCCCCCCCCCCCCCCCCTCTCTCTCACTCTCTTTCTGTGCCTCCTGACATATTGCTTCTTTTCATATTTATATCTTTGTATCCACCCTTTTTCATTGAGCATTTCTTCTCTCTCTCTCTCTCTCTCTCTCTATACCTCCTCTCTCTCTCTCTCTCTACCTCTCTCTTATTCTTTTTCTATCCCTCTCTCCCTCTCTCCCTTCCTTGCCCTTGTTTCTCAACTCCTCTTCACCTCTCTCCCCCTTGCTTGCTGTCCATATTCACATTCCAATTGTCCATGTATCTCTTTATATCCACCCTCTTTCATAATTAATTTCCTCTATCACTCCTTTTTTCTCCCGCCTTCCCTGTCTCTTTCCCACTCTATCTTTTCCAATCACTTTCCATTTCTCTACTACTCCCTCTCTTTCCGTCACTCCATATCTCCCCATCTTACCATGTCCCTCTGTCCCTGTGTCTTTGTATGTCTCTGTCTTTTTATCCTCCCTCTCACCTTCTTTCCATCTATATATCTCTCTCTCTTACTCCATCTCTCCATCTTTCCGTCCCTTCTCCTTCCTTTCACAATTATCTCCCTCAACAGATCCACACAGCGTTAAAGAAAGATGGAGCCTTTATTGGAGCTGTTTTTGGAGGGGATACTCTCTTTGAGCTGCGATGTTCATTGCAGCTAGCCGAACTAGAGAGAGAAGGGGTAAGCTTTCCCACCCTCTCAATATTTCAAGTTTCAGACAATGGAAAGCATGAACGAAAGTTTAATCCAAATCTGTGTACTTTACAATAAACGGTTATTAAGTATGGTCAGATCTGTTCTTTCTACAGTGCATTGCTTTGTTGAATTTTAGAAAAGCACTCTAGTCCACTATACTTGTATAATGTGTGTGTGTGTGTGTAATTGGGTTTTTACAGACGTGTATCAATCAGATATGATTATTTACGTCTGGGGACCGACCTTTAACGTCACCATCCGAAAGACGTGACTCAGTTTCGAACCTGGGTCCGCTGAATCAGTTTATAACTTCCACTGTTAGCTGGATTACAGGCGCACGCCACAGCGCCCAGTTAAGTTTACATTTTGTATATTTAAGTGATTTGATGAAATGTGAAACAATTGAAATACTTGTTAGCCTTGATACGGTGTAAGCAATATTTTGTACTTGCTCATTTGTAAGATAATCTTTTGTTAACCACACATACAAATAATGGGAGTTATTTCAGTTGTTCAACTTATATAGATTTAAACTTGATCTAAATATTTACGAATGGACCTATGCTTTTATGCACTCTGAAGTTTTTGTAGTTGGGTTTTCACCAACAACCAAAAAATAAATAAAGTGAGCGGAAGAGAGAGGTGACTCGGAATGAATTGATTAGCAAAATCATTAATCTAATATGTTTCTAGGAGAGGGCTCTTGATAACAGTATAAGTGACATTCCTTTGTGATCTTTCAAATGACCTCAGTTCAAACCATCTCCTGTGTCTTATTTTTTTTTTTCACCAGATGATAAGTTTTATTGCTTTTGCATCACACCTTTGATTGTAATTGTAATCTCATTTTCTTTACAGGGATTTGCACCTCATATATCGCCTTTTACTGATATGCAAGACCTTGGTAATCTACTTACAAGATCAGGATACAATATGTTGACAGTTGTGAGTATGAATGTCCAAGCCTGTATTCTTTTTTCTTTTCCTGTTTGTTTGTTATCAACCATTTTGTTACCATAGGCAGTTTCGACTTCCAAATTTCGCTTTTGTTTCAGATATGTTTGGACAAAGGAGTATTTCTACTTGAAATTCCAAACTGGTTCATGAATAACACATAAGATATCATGGAACGTCAGCCATCCCTATCTTATTAAGGCCACCCAAGGCAAACATAAAAGGTAGCCATTGCAGATAGGTTTCCTTTCTGGACAGGTTCTACAAGATCTGTTTCTTCCCAGAGGGCAACAATGTAGTTGACCATTATGGACAGTTGGCCTTTATCAAGAGAACTATGCAGGTTTACTTATTGCTGAACATTTTCTTCTTCTTCATTTTTTGGGTGTAAATATAAAAGATGCAGGTTGGAAGACATACATTTTGCCTTGAATTTCCCTTTTCCCCTGATTCAACAAGAAATCCAATTCAAATTTTTGATATACGCAATCCTTGATAGAAAGCAGTAGCTGCATAGAGATTCACTTTAACGCTTATTGGAATATATTCCATATTCTTTTTTATGGGAAGCATACATATTGATTCTTAGTTTTGGAGAGAGAGAGAGGAAGAGATGGAGGGGGCAGAGGGAGAGAGAAAGAGCAGAAGAAAGTTGGAGAAAAAGAGAAAAGATTTTAAAAATGAGAAAATAAGAGAAAGATAGAAAGGGAGAGAGAGTTGTCACACTCAAATGTTTTCCGGTCAGATTACAGTGTTTCTTTTCAAATTGACTTCAAATCGTCCCTTAGGTTCATGTGTCTTTTTTTTTTTCTCCTAATGGTATATCTTTTGACTCAATTCTTTCCCTTTTAATGAGATCATTTTCTGTGACCCCAAATTCATGTCTTTTCATGTCATGTGAAGGAGGAAGCGGGGAATTGAGATGCACTTTAGCAGATTTCTATTTTGTCATGCTCCAGTTTTACAAAGCACTTTTACCAAAGCAGAGAAGTGGTTTAGTCTAGAAATCAAGACTTTATTTCTAGGAATTATGATAATTCCCTGTTTGTTTGGATGCACATAACTTCTCGCCAAGTTGTGGTTACAACATTGTGATGCATTAATCATTTGCTGCAATGTCTGTAGTACTTTTACTCCTAACAAAATGCCTAAGTTTCTTGAAATTGATCAATATTTAATGCACTTTCTCAGTGTATTTTTTTCTATGATGAGTATGAATGGTATACTAGCACATTTGAAAAGATAGACTTGACTTTTATTGAGTAGGTGCAGAATATAAAAAAATTTAAGAAAGTTTTTTAGCTGTTCATTTATCACTAATATATCCCCCTTCCCTTCTTAAAACATACCCTGACATTTTATATAGCAATATTTAGAAGGATTCAATCAATGTAAAGGTTATGATTGTTGCCCACCACAACTACTTACTGCTTATTTTCCTTTACTGTGAGGAAACATATTATGCTCTTAGAAGGTAGTCTTTACCTTTTTTACAGAGAAAGAGATTTTTCACACAATCCAACAAAATACATACTGAATGTTGAAGACCACAGGCAAATAAAATCTGGCAAACGTATTTGCAGGAAAATCTATAATAGCTTTTAAAAAAGAAAGGGAGAGAGAGAGAGAGAGAGAGAGATTGATAGAAAAACTCATGGTGGTCAGGCTTTCCAATGGAATACATGTTGCTTTTCATTGTAAGTGATTTTCTACATTTTTTTTTTTATTTCTTTGAAAAGATATGTCCATTACCAGAATTCAAGCTTACTTTTAGTTCATTTGTATTCTGAAAAGTCCCATGGATTTCCATGCAGTATTGAGGATAGGTAGGTAGTCAGTTTCATGATTCTTTTGTGTGTTTTTTTCTTTGAAACAGAAATGTGTGCATACATTTCATAATGGAAGGTACAGCAAGTCCAATCTATTAAAGAAAAGAAAAAAACAATTAGACTTCTAAGTTTCTTTATAATAATTTTTGCCAGCCTTCATGTTATTGTGCAGAAGGGGTGAATTAATACATGTGCCTAATACGTAAGTAGAGAAGGATAACAGACAACTAACTCTCCATTGCCTTCATTGATATTAAAAGTCTGTCCTGTGTATGTCTTTAAAAGCAAAACGTGTAACAGAATCAATATGAAAATATAACATGGTGAGTATAGTTCAGTCAGAATGTGGTTTTGCAATGCACTCAAAATGTCACAATTGCTCCTTCAAAGTTGCAAGAACTCACCTTTCTGTTTATGGTAGAGGTAGACGAAAATGTAAAGTGATATCCATGTTTATGCAGAGTGTTACACAATACAGCGAAAACCTAAGGCGAAAAAGACGAGGACATCATGCTGTCAATTTTATGCATTATGAAAAGATAGACCACACACACACACGCACAGAAAGAAGAAAAAAAACACCCACCACAAAACTTCCGCCAACACTTGGTAAGATTGTATGTCATGAGATAGAGCAGACCACAGATGATATCATGCTGAATTTTACGCTCTGCCTATGTCACATCTTTATAACATGCAAGCTGATTTAGATACACAAACATAAGAAAGTATAATGTTTACATGACCCTTGCACAAGCAATAAAAAAAAAAACTACTGTGAAAAAAATGATCAATCAATAAAGCATAGAAATGTTCACCCGAGATTGCACAGAGTGATGTAAGTCTGAAAGAAGAGACTAGTTGGGGGAGCGCATGGCTGTGTTCAATTGTCTTAACATGGTCTCATCAAGGGAGCCAAGCGTTGAATTACGCGAGGTGTCTTTCAACAAGACAATTTCCGCTCACAGCCGAGTAATTTGTGAGATTTGATGTCAGGTGGCAAGTACTAGGGCACCTCCTCATCTCCAGAGTGTCTTGGGGTTGTCGTGGCGATGACTGCCTGGTGTCTTCATCACCCCTCAACATCTTTCCAGACATTCACACTCATGGGTGCAAGTGGTGTCTGTCACTTAAAACCATGATATAATACTCTTGAATGAATGGGGGTGAGGGGATCAGATAAGGGTCTTGCAGGTTAGATATGACATGATATTTATTACATTATAAGTAATTACTTTGATTTTTAGTCAATATACTATTATCAGCTTAGACTATTATCATTGGTCTAATTATGAAGTTCATGTTTCATTCTCAGGTATTATCAGGAATTGAAAAAAAAAAAAAAATATATATATATATATATATATATATATATATATATATATATATATATATATATATATATCACAAAATGTTCACAGGAACAAAGTTCCAACAAAATGCAGTGTGAAAGATATGTAGAAAATAAAGTTCACAGCATCGTATAGAATACACACACGAGGAGCATGTTTTTAACTCCACAAGGGCTTTCGATTTATTCTCTTCAGGTGAAGTGAGCCTTTGATAGTTTTACATGACTTTATATACAAGTATAATTAAGGAAATACAGTAATATTCAAATGAGGACGAGGTTTGTAACATTGTCCTATAGTTTTTTATTCTTTTTATATATATATATATATATATATATATATATATATATATATATATACTTACCAACTGGTACATGCTAGGATATTGTGTTGTTATATTAACTTTTCTGTTACATTACATAAATATATATTTTTAAAATTTTATATTACATGAATGTCTGTAGGGGATAAAGCTATAACCAATATTTTGATTATTCATGCTCAATTATCTTTAATGTTCATTTGGGAGGTATTGAATATTTTCATTATAAGCTTATAATAGTCAGTTATAGTACTAATTTTGCATTAAGTCCATCACGAACGATTGACATAGATTTCAGAATAATTAACATTCTGCATTTGACAAATGCTCGCTGCTGTTTGCATAGAAGACATTGTTTGGGTTACAAAGCGAATGTTTACCATAGATTATTAGCTAAAGATCAGAGAGTGTGTGATTTCTTTCAGAGCTTGTGTTGTCTCTGTGTCTGAATAATCGAAAGGCAAACAGTGCAATAATGAGTATAATTATTTCACCTTTTAATGAGATAGCATTTACATTTAGTTTTACTGTTGGTTGACCTGTTTAGTGCATGACCATGAAGAGATTTTTTGGAAGAAAATAATGTGGTGTTTGAATAATAACCAAGAATCTTTACTCTGGATATCTGTAAATGTAGGGAAACAAGTAATTTTGCATTTTGTTTTTTTTTTAAAGGATGACATTTAAAACATTTATGGTATTTTAAAAAAATGCTAAACTAAGTTGGCCCAGTATGTTACCCCATTGACTGCTTGCATTCTTGTAAAATGTGCAGTGTGTGAAGACGATATTAAATTTCAAATTAAGATGTAGATTCAAATCTTTTGAAAGTCTGTAGAATTAAGTGGGATTTGAAAAAAAAATATGATGCATACATAATTTTCAACTGTAAAATAGCTTTAGAAAAAGCAAAATCTCAGTCAGTAAGGCAAGATAAGATTTTTAAAGAAAGTTTATTCTGATTTTATTGGATAAAATTTGATATGAAGACCTTTTGGAGGACAAACTGCAATGCATATCCAGAATCTGTCTTTTGACAATCCTACTACAACTTGAGCCCAAGAATGCTTTGGACATTGTATATGGCACTTCAGCCTTGTGCACTGACAGGGTTAATAAATAGTACACTGGAAGTCGACCAGTAAGTGAACGAGATGTGACGCAATGTAGGTGGTAGGAGCATCAGATTTGGGATAGAGATTGTGGAGAATGAGAGGAGCCTCTCTAGAGTGGCTGCGACAGCCGGTTAATCTACTCCAGGTGGTGGCCCATTAATCCTCATGACTGGATAATCCGATTGGCCTACTCCCGCTGGTTCTTGTTACTTTGGATGGCTTGCCGGGCCAATCACAGATAAGATGGGTAATGGAAGGTGCTTTATTGGCAAATCATTTCCTCCTTCGCTTGAATAAAGTTTCCATCCTGACTTGACTGATATTGTGGGGATGAGATCTGACAATAATAGTGGAGATCTTAAGTAGATGTTGATACACTCGCATATATACTTGTTATCAGGTGATTGGGGCTTGATTTGCTTTTTCTTATGTTCTCCTATCCTCTCTCTCTCTCTCTCTCTCTCTCTCTCTCTCTCTCTCTCTCTCTCTCTCTCTTACTCTCTTCTCCCTTTCTCTCTCTTGGTCTTTTTCTATTTCTATCTCTGTCTCTCTGACAGTGTAGTGTTCATCTTTGCTGGATACTTGTTTGTATTCTTGTTATCAGGTGATGTGTGTTCATAGCATGAACTATCTGTTTCTCTGTCTCATGCTCTCTCCATCCCTCCTTTTCTTTCTCTCTCTCTCTCTCTCTCTCTCTCTCTCTCTTTCTCTCTCTTTCTCTGCCTGTTTCTCTGACAGTACATCTTTGTTAGATGTTGATACACTTTGTTTTCAGGTTTTTGTATGTAGACTTGTGGGCACATGCTCTTTCATTCCTTTTTCTTTTCATCTGCTTCCCTCCCTCTTTCTCACTTTCCCCTCCCTTTCTTTCTCTCTCCCTCTCTCTATCATGTACACATCTCTCTTTCTCAGACAAGTTTATCTTTGGTAGATATTAAAGTACTATATCTTATTTTCCTAGTTTTCAAATGATAGTATGTTTATGCACACACACTTTCTCTCTCTCTCTCTTTCTCTCTCTCTCTCCCCCTCCCCCTTTCTCCATTTTTTTTCTCTCTCCCCCTCTCTCTCCCTTCCTCTCTTTCTCTCTCTCTCTCTATTCTGTCTATCTTTAATGATATATTTTAGTTGTCTTAATATTCTTGCTTTGAGCCTACTCATGAGAAACCAAAGATTATGCATGAACAGGATTATAACGTAATGAATTCTTTCCTTGGGGACCTCATTATATAGCTAGCGGAAGGGAATGATAATGAGACCTTTGATTCAAAGCGCCAAGGAAATTACATCTCATTGCGTATCATTCGATCATTCAGGACTTCTGTCAATCAGTGAGAAATATTGAGAGTGTTTGTGTACATGATATTCTCATTACATTGATTGGTTTTCAGCCTGTTCTTTGTTCAGGTTTGTACATTCCTCTTGCTTACCTAACAAACATGTTTTTCTCCTGTGAATTAGTTCATTAATCTCAGTTTGATTTACACTTTCCTCCTATATCTTTTTTTTTTCTTCATTTGAATGAAAGGACTTATTTGTTATCCAATGTGTTAGTGTGAGATAGAATTGTATCCATAGTACATTCAACTAAAGCTGTATTTTTCTCTCTCCTGTAGGAAAGACTCTAAAATTACATCAATGTTTTTCTCTCTCATGGGGAAGTAAAATGATTTTATAGGCTGTCTTGTAGTTGCATGTTTTGCACTGTTTGTATGTCCTTAGTTTAATTCAATAAGTAGAGAATTGGATACAATCACTAAGTAATAATTGATGTGGAAAGTGCATTAACAGGTATTTAAGGTAGCTTGGCGAAACATAATGGCATGTAAGAATGCGGGAAAGACGCATATATGACAAAATTATTTAAAATCATCATGATATTCTATAGAGGCAGAACCAAAATAGGATATGAAATTAGTATTCAACTCTATGAACATTTTTAAGCAAAATAATATGAAAAATTTTATTCAGATAAGTCTGATTGTGATTTTAGATGCACCGACAAAACTAGCAATTTTGTTCTTTGTGTGTTTGCCGTATCTATATGCGCCATTGTGCTTCGCTATGCTACATGTACCTAAGGACAATCCAGTAACTTCTGATAATGGGTAACCTCAATCATTACAGTAAGGCATTTTTTGGTGTGAAATTAGCCCTCCGTATGTTGCGAGGACTTCAAGGTCGTGATGGCTTGGAGTCACATGACTGATCACATGGATAATGTTTCAAACGCCTAGCCTGAGAATTAAGTGTGGCAAGCACACCATGTGGCTGTCATGGACGCTAAGAGCCCCTGCCTGATGAGTCCATGTGGCAGTTAATGAGACATTGGCCCCCGGAGATTTTTTTTTCTTCCACTTTGTCGGTTTGAAAGCCTTGTTATTTAATCTGTCTGGTTGGCAGCATTGTCCCTAGGGTAGTGGCTGTTATAGACACTTGTAACATTCACCCTTCCGCTCTGTTTTCTCTCTCTCTCTCCCTTTTTTCGCTCTCTCTCTCATGTTTCAAACATAGCTTCATTCTTTTGAACAGATCCTCCATGTGTCTCCTAAAAAGTTTTGTAGAAGGAAAATTGGAAGAAATTTTTTGGCTCCATTCTCATCAAATCTAGAGGATTCAATATCACAGAATATCCTTGCATACAGATCACAGCTGAGAAGTCTTTAACTCTTTATGTACCATGTTCACAGAATTGCAAAAATATGATCATGCTGTGTGCCCTTTCCCTCATTTGGCACAGGTGATATGATCAGAAAGTGTGTTAGAGCTACTTGAAATAGCACATTTTCTCTCTGAAGAATACACAAAGATACTGTTTCATCTCAAGTTTGTAATACATTATATTACTTATATAAACGTGATCTCTAATAGTTTGTGTAGACTTTAAACACTTTATAGACTTTAAAATGCATGTGTCTTCTGTGAATTGCTTATGCATGTAAGGGACACTTTACAAGGGGCACCTTTTTGCTTGAAAATTCACACAAATTCCTGCCATGTAAGCATTGCATAACATGTCTTTCTGAGCACAAAAATACCACCTCCAATGTAGGAGTGATAGAGTGTAAATGAACATCAGTTAGATGTTAACTATATAGAGGAAATTTAAAGCACATTCTATGTATGTTCTTGAACTTGTTTTTCTCTCAAGAAGCTACATGTTTGTGCTCACGTCACTTGCCTTTAAACTTGGGTGCAAATAGATACCATGATTTGCCTCTCCCTTTGGTTTTGATTACACAACGTCCACTCCAAAAACAAACCCTTGTGAAGTCTTGACTTTGCAGCAGCAGTAGGGATTTCAGTCAGTCTCTTGTTCATTTCTAAATCGTTGACATTGAAGTTTCACTCTACACAGTGGCATCAGTTGTAAGGCTGTCATAGCTTTGTGAAATAAAAACTACAGTCTTCTGTGGGGGTCTATCACAAGGACCACAAAATTGGTACTTTCGATCTTCACTGGAGGAATAAAATATGATATTAATTGGAAAACACTTATAGGCAGTTTTAATAGCGAAATGCAGCGGCACAAAAGACGCGTCTGGAACGCAAAGTGCATATTGTTACAAAAATCAGAATATTATTGCATTAATGTAGAACATATCATTATTAAAGCTATAGAGCTGGTCAAACATAACTCTACTGCATGTACCTTGATTAGGCTGTGTATTACCAAAACTGTCATTACACAAGTCAAACTACAACTTTTAATTAACCATTATCACCTACAAAAATTTGGCAGTTTGCATTCTGTATGTGCCTTTCCGTGCCACTCAGTTTGGATATAAGCTGCCTTATATTGACATTACTAATGTATTCATTTATCAGTGATAGATAATCTTTTAAGTGTTGTTTACTAGCATGAAAGAAGTATGAAAGTCTTTTAATGGTGGTCTCCTGGGGAATAGAATTTGCCAATTCAAATATAATCACAAGGATTTACTTGTCAAGTACAGATTATGGTCAGTAATTATTAGAGTAGTGGATTGGGAGGGGCGGGGGGGGGGGGCTGCATGGGGGCAATCCTTCATTGTACCTTTACTGTACCTTAACTATACAAGAAGGAAAATTGTGCAGACATTTGTGCACATATGACCAGATTTGAATATCAGGCTCATCAACAAACATTCTCTCTTTTACTTTGTATCAAGTATGCATGAGTCAATTGCGTAAATGCATCATTTGTTTAGCCAAAATTCCCTGGAGTCATGCTTTCTGTATAGTTTCATACACTCCAATGTTCCCTCAGAAAAGGGCTTGACATGTAGGTGTCAAGGCTCCGACACAATTAGCCAAAAAGCAATTCCTTTTGACATCATTACACAGGCATTGTTATTACTTCACTTGATTTGAAGTGAGTGACATGCCGAGAGGCAGGTTCATGTTACTGTTTATACCGGGTCTCATGGCTGCTTTATATGCCAATATCCATGCTAGTATCCCTGCCCGGTAGGTCTCAGCCTTGGGCGTCTATTTCCTTGTAGGATGCCACTTGCATGCCTGATGAGTCTCTTCCTGATTTCAGAACATTGGAGAGAGTCATCGGCATGTTGGAAGCAACTTTTAACACTTGCCCAGACCCTCTTAATACCATCTTTGTTGTTTGTTGTTAAAAGCCTTGTGACTTTGGAAGAAGATGAAGATCTTTAAAGCAACAGGTTTTGATGAGAATCTTTGATGAGAGTCTGTGTGTGTGTTAGAGTAGAGAAATTGCGCATGAGTGCATACCATTCTTTTACAGCCCCGTGAGATGAATGATATTATAGGGGGAAATGGTTTTAAAACACTACTTTGCATATTAAACCCATTCAGGACAATTGCCCAAATTCTGTAGTTTGGCACAATAACTTTGAATTCAAAAGCCTACAAAGATTCCCAGATGAATTGGCAGAAAGAGCAAATACATCTCCACACACTGTTTATCTATTTATGTTCCATTACATGTGACATGTGATGCCAGAACTTCCTAAAAAGAAAATTAGTATCAAGACCCTTAAACTGGCAAGAGATTCCCTGATATTTTAGTTGAAAAATTTTGCACAGAAAGAAAATACTAGTGTTGTCAAGCTGATCATTGTAATATTTTCTTTCTGTGCTACATTTTTCTACTAAAAAATTAGAGATTCCCTAATTTTTTAGTAGAAAAATATATCACAGAAATTAATAATGCTGTCTTGATTGAGGTGAACTCTAGGGCTAGTGGATTATGCTTGTAGATGAGGTTGTCCTTGATCCAAAAAGAAATTGAATATTGCTTGGATTGCAACTTTTTATCAAATAAAAAACCTTAAGAATTGTATATGCCAAGGATATAGCAGGCTATTTCTACAATGACATAGTTTATAGAAGTTAAGATGAAAATAAGTTAATAATGTGATGAGGGAAGCCTTACAAGGTAGCAGTTGATTATAACTGGTTTGTATGGTGTTGCTGTATACACCCACCTAGAGGCTTTGTAATGACACTTCAAAGCCTTGTTAGACTTTAGTTGTGCCATATCTGTCAGTTTTTTTAAAACCATACAGGTAATATATTGTTAGGGTGCATGTAAATAACAACCCTTGATGATTTACTGCCCACGATGCAAAGGAAAGATGTATGCCTAATAGCATCGTGGGTGTCGGAGGATATCCGTTAAGAATTTATGAATTCTGTCTGCAGAGGTTCCTCTCATTGGCGGAAGAATGATGTATCAAATATGCAAAGTTCTTTCTGATTGCAAGGCACTAGATTATCAGGGCTTAGTGGTGTGCAGTTTGGAAAATCTCTTGTTTGTTACAGTTGTCAGATAGTAGGAATAAAATAGCTTAAGAAAATATTGTACAGTATAGTATAGCATAGTAATCAAATATACCTTGCACTAAGAGGCTCCAGTTGAAATTATGGATTCTCTGAGGTGACTGGCATAGCACTACTATAAAATTAGTACTAAAATAGTAACTATGAAGGTCACCGAAGAATCTGTAATTTCAACTGGTGCCTCGAAAAGAGTGTATGGTATATTTGATTTATATCCTACAAGAGTAAGCCTAGATAGATACAAAAGGAAAACTGAATGTAGAATCAGAGTAGACCTACATACACTGAGATGCCTGTCACACACAAACATTATCGAGATACATTGTCGAGATATCGATAGCTTTGAAATATCCAGAATAACAAAAAAGTGACTTCAAAATATTGGTAGAGTGAAAAATACACAGAGATCTGACATCACGCGATATCCATTTTTTCTTCATGGTCAAAGTATTTTATGTCACGTGAGACATTCCTGGCCTATCCTTGAACGAGAATTTTATGATGTAGGATATAATATAGTATATAGTATAGTATACACGGTAGCGAGAAGAGCCCCTGGATATACCACACTGAGATCCGCAGGACCAAGTGCTGTATATCCACGTGGCAAGTCAAGCACAGAGTGCATTATTTCAGTCCTCAAATGCACAAGCAAACGTGCATTGTTTGTTTTATACAACTTCCCCTCCTAACTGAGCTGCCCCTGCCAAAAAGCCAATGAAAAAATAATTGAATCCTACCTTCATGCTCACACTTCAGTCTTGACCGTTGACTAAAAGTGATCCAAAAAGTTGCAAAGTCTATTAATTTCTCTCATTCCAAATCCAAGATGCAACAGTAATAACAAATTGAAATGTTATAGGTCTAAAGTTAGGCCTATGCTGTAGTCAGACAGGTTTCCAACATATTTACACTCTCCTAATGAAACTATGCTTTGTTTATAAAGGTCATGGGCCCATTGAAGTAGAATTTTTGGAACCGAGAAGGCTTAGTGTTGTTGACAGTGAGTTCTTGACTTAGGCTGATGCCGACTAATTCATGTCCTTGGCCGACCTCTTGGACTGCTGTTTCTACTGACGCTATTTCCATTTGTTTCAGTTCCATAATCGCATTGGCAACAACTGAAGCTCCAAGAGTGTCATTGTCAACATTACCTGGATCATAGATGGCAGTGCCATGGTCCTTCTTTAGGAATGCGATATTGCGGTCTCTGCCAGAACACTGGACATGAGGGATTCAACAATGTTTTATATTTCAAGAGGCTTGCAACAGGGCATCTTGGAGAATCCTTTTCTTCATACATCCGTTCCTCGAATTCTTCACTTTCATCTTCTCTTCGGTTTTTTGTCAATGAGTCCTTCCTTGTGCATGTGCAGTAGTACACAGAGCTAGAGATGAAGAAACAAAATAACTAGCGCGCACACGCCCAGCCGGCGCCCAGGTGCTAGCCAGCGCAGAAATTAGGACGTAAGCGCTTAGTACGCGCAGGGCATTCCTGAATTTGATTGGTTTTCCGAACATCATTGCACGTACACTTCTCGCAAACTTTGACACACCCGGTCATTGCCACTCGCATTGTTGACGTAAACGTCATTCTGAGTACAGGAAATGTACTATACCAAATGCACTATACCTGCACTCCGGCAAGTACAGGTATAGTGCATTTGGTATAGTATGTTTTCTGCACTCCAATGCAAATGGATGCTACAGTGCAGTCCACTGAATGTCATGTGACCCGATTTGAACCAATCAGATTACAGAACATTCTTGGAAGTTGTATAATATAGTATAGTATGGATTGGTATGGTATAGTATAGTAAAGTATATTATAGTATGGTGTAGCATCTAAGGCTGCATGATATCGCATTTTGGGTTATGCGATAATCCTCAGCTTCGATATTGCTGATGTGGCGATATATCGTTACCACCTAACAATGTACTTTTCCTGTCACCTAAAATTCAGTACAACTCGAAATGGTAACTAGTACCCGCCCAGTCACCGACCATCCTGCTTCAAAATTAGATATCACATTGCATTTAAATTCAATTAAATATTGTGATTAATCAGAAAATAACATTACTTAATTTGGAACGACAATTGTATTTTTTTTTCATCCCTCTAAAAATGGGGGATGTAAGGAAAAATTCAAACTGCACGGTACAGACTCATGAATAATAAATATCTTCATGACCTAGATGCTCAGTGCTGCTTGTTGAATATTCACAAGCTCGTCCTCTGCGGTCAAGAACAGGATAATGTCTCAAAGTGGTTTCGTTTCGGAGTACGTCTTTGTGTCAAAACTTCCTTAAAGTCATTATTTCTGTGAGTTGTTTTGGGTGCCAGTAGTATAATTTTTCAAATCAAGGAATTACTTTACGGTAATTTTGCATTGTTGTTGTTGCTTGCATGGTAGTTTTGTTGTTTGAAGCTTAGTTAGATTCAATCTCGTTCAGTATATTACCTGTGTCTGCATGTAGCACAGCTTGTATTAGCACCCCAGTCGTGCCAGTGGACATCATCGTGACTTTACTTGCGTCTTTCTCTTTGTCAAAATACTTCACAGATCCTTCACCATCTCTTTCATGTTTGTTTATGACATTTTATTACCTTAAATCTTTTCTAAACATAGCTAGTGTACCTATGTCAGTGATATCTTTTTGGATATCACTTGAAGGCAATATATCGAGTATTGGCAAAATTCAATATCGAATAGTCAGTAGTATTTCAATATTCCAATATTTTGATATTATTGTGATATTATGCAGCCCTTGTAGCATCTATTGTCCACATCTGTCCACAATTCCTGTTCCACTGGTTCACACATTAACAAGTGAATGATTGAAAAGCAAATTGTTCAGTAGAGATTCAATAAACACATGAAAAAATTCTTGAATAAAGAAATATGCGCAGTTGTAAATTTTAACATTGTAGAGAGCATTTCATGTCAGAATCAATGACGAGGCTTTACTAGCAGAGTTAAGAAACCAACCATGAATGTCATTTGAAATCCTGAAATGAACTTCACTTTAATCACACCTGTCTGTTCCCATGGCAAGAGTGCAAAACGTTAATGGCATTTTTTGGCTCTTGGTTATAATGAGAAGATTGATAGTGTTTCTTCTCTTTTGAATGTGCTTCTACCTGGTAGGATAAGGAGGAGTTGCAGGTGAATTACCCATCCATGTATGAACTGATGCATGACCTGAAAGGCATGGCGGAGAATAACGCATCGTGGTCCAGGAAGAATTACCTTCAAAGAGATACCATGGCCGCCGCAGCTGCAATATACAAAGGTATGCTAGTATTAAGGATATCGTTCAGGGGATGTTTTCCTTTTATGTACTACTTGAGTTGAATGCATACTTAGTCTTTTGTAATATTCTGATTTAGTTTCAGTATCACGTGTTCTTGTAACTTTCCCCCGTTTCCCATGCATGTCTAGTGCTCTTCATTTTATGTTGTGCTTTGCTAAATTTGTCATTAACCTGTTGAATACTGAGTCCAAGATAACTCAGACTGGAGTCTATGGGAAACGTGTGTTATAACAAAACCAATCGTATCCAACAGGTTAATTGGCTCTTTAAATTGAGCTTATAAAGATTTGAAAGAGATATAGTAAAAGTAGGGAGTTGATGAGAAAGGAAAAATTTGATAACCCCTTTATTCTTTGAGAATGAAAAATAAAATATGTGTTGACAAGTGGGGTCAAAGAAGCATGACACCTCAACCCCCCCCCCCCTTTCCTCTCCAATTACAATTTGTTTAATAAGCCCAGAAAAAAAGAGGGAAAAAATGATGTAATTGTAAGACTTTTGATAAGTATTTGTCAACCCCACACCATTCCTCTCTATTAAAATTTGTGTATAAGGCATATGAATAGAAGAAGAAAATAGAAGTAATTAGGATTTTGACAATTAGGGGTAAAGAAGGGTAACACTTTCACTTCTGCCCCACCTTTCCTCTATAATTAAAATGTTGTTTAAAAAGGTGATAAGGAATAGAAAAAGAAAAGTAGAAGTAGGGAGAAGAAGAATGACACCTCTCCATACCTCTTATGTTCCTTCACAATTCCAATTAGTTTATGAAGCAATTAAGTATGAGAGGAGAAGTCAAAGTAAGAAGGTGATATGTAGGGATGAAGAGGACCAATGCCACCTATCTCTCTACCCCCCCCCCCCCCCCCCGACACACATCAGTTTGTTTATGAAGCTAATAAAGGATGAGGAGAAGAAGAAGGACAAGTTTTTGCATTATTCATCCTCCCACTTCATCTTTAAATCCTCATCTCCCCCAAGATTGGCGGCAATTATAGAATCTGACCCGATTTCTGGAATGTGCCCCATCGGATAAGGAATCGCCTTTTCTGGCTTTTGGATTTTTCTACGAGAAGTTAAATGATGTTCACAATGGAAGCCAAATCACTCCTGCCAGCATGAATTCCAATGCTATCCCAACATGAATATTTCATGAGCAGCCCCATGTTCCACATCCCCCAGCCGAGTTTTTGAGTTTGCCACCATCAATATTCATTGATGTTTTCTATGTTGTTCTTCAGAATCAAATAGCCCACTGCACTGAATGCCTGGAATACATGTACATGTGACTTCATACATATCACATGTTACTTTGTGATGGTTGTAATAACCAATGAATATAAATGATGGCTTTGATGACTTTAAGAGTAAATCTGACACCCAAGGCTTCCTCAAAACGGATCTGATGCTCTTGGGCGGCAAAGAAGTTCCCAGTTAATTCACCTCCCCCTTTTTTTTTTTATTGGATATTGTATAACTGTACTTTACAAACTTCCATTGGTTGCAATGTTGTGTCCTTGGGGTAGTAGTCATTTAAACGAGCATTCAATCTCAATCACACTTTGATGAAACTAATGGTTCCCAGCTTGGAGTTAAATTGTCCCTTGCTTTTCCTTGGGGGTACTACATCATCTAGGTCATTGATGGAAAAGGTGAGATGTGTTTGAAAATCTTTATTGAACATATGTTTACTAAACTTTTCTTTGAAATAGAGAAATGATTACCGGTACAAACAAAATGCATTGGTGTAAAGGGCTGTCATTTATCATATCAATCACATTCAAATATGCAAATAAATGCATGCTCTATTATTGTCTAAAGAACTTAGCCCCATTTTGTTGTATCATTCACGTCACCACTGAG
Source organism: Heliocidaris tuberculata (assembly GCA_025618425.1). Taxonomy (NCBI): domain Eukaryota; kingdom Metazoa; phylum Echinodermata; class Echinoidea; order Camarodonta; family Echinometridae; genus Heliocidaris; species Heliocidaris tuberculata. The sequence continues at coordinate 23,835,649 of CM046834.1, forward strand.
CATGTTCCTCTATATGGCAAGCGTTGGCTATATCAGTAATTGAATTTTCAGAATCATTTCTACTAGCTAACTCATAATGAGTGGATGAATACTCCAAAAACAATTAGCTCGTGCAATAACTAATCCCTTGCACAATTACCCCCAGGCTAATCACCCCTAGGACAATTAACCCTGTACAATTTTCGCTAAAGGACAATTACTTCTAAGGGCACCCCAACGGGTAGATAGTTCAGAACAACTAACAGAATGTAAATATCCTAGATGCTAACTGTCCTCAGGGATATTCTCCAGGGGTAGGGGTTTGGGAAAAAATGTCCTGACAGAAGTGGTCTGGGGATATGCCTGGAGGTATGCCTGAATGTCTCATAAAGCCATGTTCACTCCTCTGGAGGCAGTTTGTTCAGTTCTTGGTGGAAAATTGCTACATTTGATGATAGCAGCCATGCCTTGTGGCATGCTGTCAACAAGGTGTTGCATTTTTTCTTCTCACAGCAGCTCATTCATGCTTAAAGAATGTGTCTTGTTTCATAAAATTAATTTTCTAATACCTTTAATTTTTATGTCACATGCAATGGTCTCAGTAGAATAATGGGCAGGTCATGGTGCACAGACCAAGAGAAGTAACACTTGAAATTCATCCTCTCGGACATTTATAGTCTATTAGTTGGTTCCAGAAACTTTTTCTCATGGGAAAAAAGGGGTAATAATAATAATGATAATAATAGCTATATTTATATTGTGCACATATCCATCCCAGGGGATGCTCAAGGTGCTTAGAAAGTAGTATTATTACCCTGGCTTTAGCACAGCTGCCCTAAGGTGCTGAAAGCATTCAAGGAATAAATTCATACCAGGTACCCATTTACTACACCAGAGTGGAGAGTGGCAAATGTAGATTAATATCTTGCCAAAGGACATTAGTGCCGCGGCGGGACTTGAACCGCGAACCATGTGATCCACAGTCCTGTGATGTAACCACTAGACCACGACACCTCTACTGTACTGTGTGGTAATTGTCTGGGGAAATTTGTCGAGGACAATTTGCCATGGCTGTAGTTGTCCTAGTTGTAACTGTCCTGGGGTAAAAGTCATAGGGGTAATTGTTCTAGTTTAAATAGTAGTAGTCCATTAATCATGAATTAGCAGTTGATAATCATTTCCTACTTCCATAGACAATGGACTTAACACTGCTCATATACCCCAAAATGGAGCTGGTCTAATAAAAAAATTTTCTAGGGCTGTATAAAGCTAATATTGGAAGCATACCTAAATCTGATTTTGTCTTCAAATCCTACAGATATGTATGGGAATGAGGATGGGTCTATACCAGCTACATTTCAAGTCCTCTTTATGATTGGTTGGAAGCCAGACAAATCACAGGTAAGAGTCATCTTTAATGCGTACAGTGCTGCCAATTTACAAACATGTATCACAAATAGCATTCTAAGTTTTTAAGTATGGTTGCCGTTTTCCTGATACCAATGATATTCCATTGGATCAACCATCAAAATTCCAATAGACAAGCTTTCCTTAGATAGCCTTTTAAAGTTGCCTTAAACTGAACCTCCTGAATAGCGCCATCTTTTAACAGGATTTGGAAAATGTCTGTGCATCTAATTTTCCCATCATGCACCATTCTTCCTTATAGTATGTACTTGCAGGCAATTCTTATTACATTTGCAAGTCAAAAGTAATAGTTTCAAATAAAAAATGTGCTTCATATCCAAGTTAGAATTGAAAATAGAATGTAACTGATCTCTAAATACAATCTTAATCTAGGAATGACAGTAAGATGGCACTATTCAAATTCTACCAATTAAATGCCACTTTAATAGCAAATTCTTAGTGGTAAAAAAAAAACTGCTTCAGGGAAAGGCTAGGGTACATTCTTGTTCACTGTTGGTCCCCCCGCCCTAAGTATATATAGTCCAACATATCTGACATATTGTTTTGGTGTCATAAAGTCTAGCCTTTATAGGCTGTAGCGACCACCTGTATAGAAAGACCACCTGTCTATAAAGACCACAATTTTTGTTTCCCTTGAAAAGTGTTTCTCATTGAAACATGTATTAAAGGAACCTGTCCATAATGACCACCTGCTCATAAAGACCGCTTTTCTTGTCTCCCTTGAGCGGTCTTTATAGACAGGTTTCACTGTAGTAGTAGTAGAAGACTTTATTGGATAACTTGTTTAGCATAAGGCTAATCCGCCACACAATACCATGGCTCTATCCCCTTCTGATATTATTATGCTCTCTCTTTAATTATCCTACCATCCTGGACACGGTTTTGTGTTCCATAAGGTTCTGTCTCGGTGGAACTGCAAAGATTAAGATCTAAAGGCCCGTGTTCTCATAAGCCGCCGTACATTTAGGCCAGTCGTAAACTTCACCTAAGTGTATAGATGTAGTTCAATGTTAAGGACAAATTATTTCAACCTCTTCATCCTTTAAAAATCACCATAATTCTGCAACTAAACAAAACTATTTTAAAAAATTGTCTCTCTGAAATTACTTTCTCTTTTTTATTTTACAACCAAGTTAATTTTGTTTATTTATGTTATTATATTATTGCAATACTTTATACATAATTAAAAGTTGACTCTTGTCCTTTTCATGAGTCAGTGGACTTATTTAAGCCAGGTTTTACTTAAGCCGCTTTCAAGAAAATGAGCTAGTCTTAAGTAACCCAGTGTGAATTAGAATTTATGTCATGTACAAACATTGAATCAATTTGTCCTTTTTATGATAAAATGTTTCATATTGCAGATGTTAGAGTAAATAACATTTTTGTTCAAAATTGTTCAAAATGATTCAAAATTATATACATGTACATGTAGTAAGAGAAATTTAGGTAGACAAATTTTGTAGTTACAACAATCTTATAGATTCTCTCTGCAAAATTGGGATATGCACAAAGTATGAAATATGTTTACTTTGTGAGAAAATGCATTTAAAAATGGATTGCAAATCAGTGTACTGTTGCCTGAAAAATGTACTTTACAGAGTTATATACATAGTTCAAATGCATTGGGGATCAACTTATGTTGATAATTTGCCACTTTAAATGTACATATTATGAGTTGGTGTAAGACCAATATTTAATACCACAATTTCACAAATTCTGTATTTTTTATTTTCGAGAAATTGAAATTGCAAATTAGCACCTTGGATTTTAAGAGTGAAGGATGTAAAGCTGTCAGCTAAAAGTGCTCTACATGAATGTTCTTGATTACTATTAATAATAATAATAATAATAATAATGATAAAAAACTGTTTTTGTGTAGCGCATATCACATTATGATATAACGTCCCTATGCGTTTCCAAGGGGTTTGCATATTATTGATTTAAGGATGCTTGAAGGTGAGTGCTATCCCAAGCCCAAAGTTTAATCAATTTCTGGAATGCTATTATTTCAAGTATTAAGTGTTGCAGCTCTCAGTTTACAGACATGCCTTAGAAAATGCATACAGGTATCTGTAAGCACTGTCAGAGAAAATTAGTTCGACTCCATGATTAATCATGTAGAAAATAACTGCACATTTTCGTTGTTTGATCAATAAAATTTAAACAATTTTTTTTTTCAATCTGCTGAGCACCACAGGTAAGAGGAGGATATCTGACATTATATGAACAGTAAGCTTTCTTGCAACCGTTGTTGGATTTTTTCCAAAACAAGAAAATTACATGTCGTGCATTTGGAAAGATCCATCCATTCTATGGCAGATGAAGTCCTTTTTTTTTTTTTTAATTCTTTGCTATCATATAATTGACGAACTGCATTTAAAAAGATTAATCCCTCTTTTGAAAAACAGTTCCCCTAGCTGTTATTTCATTCATGGCTTAAAATTACTGATTCCATTTGAGGTTCTTGGAAGATGTGATCTGTTTCATTTGAGCATACTCTCAGTGAAACTCATTTCCATTGATGGAGTGTAGAGGATGATGGGGAGGGGGGAGGGGGTGGCTCAATATGCCTGTAATCAGATTGGAGTAGAAACAAATCATTGTGTTCCCAGCAGAAGGGCAAGAATGCAAGTTTTAGTCACTTTTTTTCAATTACTTAGTTTTTGTAATGAAAGGATAAAGTAAAGTATTAGAAGTTATTACCTGTCATATCAACAATTTTAGATGAAGTGTATTGTGTAGACATTGTCAAAGAATGCAAAAAAAAAAATGAAATGCATATTTCTAGAAATGTACGTCTGCTGTCTGCGTGCACCCCACCCTTCTGCAGGGAAAAAAAATGATTGCTGTACTTTGACTGACCCCTCTAGTGACCTGATTAAAAATCAGTCTCACCTGAGCAGAAGGGAAGGCCCAGATGTTGCTTGTAATCAAGGCCAAGACCATGGTTTTAGTATCATGATCATATCTCATTCATGAAGTACTTTATAATGGTGCTCTCTAGACCAAGGATTATCCTATATTTATCATGCACGCCCTTGCCCTCACTGATTAAATCTTTATTGTGCAGGTGCTGTGGTTTGCAGAAATGTCAGCAGCTTACTGTGTTTTGATAAAGAAAGCATTTTAGAAAAAAACATTGCTTGGTTGTTCTGAGTGTATTACCAAAATGGTGTCCTTTTTTCAATCAGGAAAAGTTGTGTGGTATGGCTGTACATTACCCATAACAACATTGGTGATAGAATGAGAGCTTACTGTGTTTTGATTTTTAAAAATCTGTTTTCATTGGGTATTATATTTTGATAAGAAAGCATTTCAGAAGAAACCATTGCGTGGTTATTTTGAGTGTATTACCAAAATGGTGTCTTTTTTTCAATGAAGAAAAGTTGTGTGGTATGGTTGTACATTACCCATAACAACATTGGTGATAGAATGAAAATGGCAATAAACTTATTGAGAGTTTTGAATGAACTCTACAATTTATAATACAATTTTCAATAGAATATATATTATCTTAGCTTGTATCAAATCTGAAAATTGTGAATCTAAATTCCAAAACAAAATGCTAACACAGATAGTCTGATGCTTCATTTTAACTGTAGTTTAAAACTTTTAGTTGTCATAGATTATTTTCTGTTCTCCTTGATGTTGACAAGATCATTGTTCATATTCCTGGATATTATCCAAAATTGGATTAATAAAACAGTCAAATGGTTAAGTTTTGTAATTTATACTGAATGGAGATGAGGTTATTTGACTGTAAACATAAAGAGAACATAATGAAAGTGATCTCATTTCAGAATTAGTTTACATATTTTTTTTCTTTACTTCTTGTCATCCCCATCTAACTATGGAACAAGAAAGACAATAACCGCTTTGATTAAATTTGAATAATTAATCTTCATCAGGGTTACAATGAAAAAATCATATTGTTGCAGTTTGTAATCATGATGTGGTCCTGTAAGCATAACTAATTTCATTTGTTAAAGTATTCTGCAGTAGAGTAAATCTAACATCAGCATATTCACTATCAATTATCTTAATCAGTTATCTTGCCGGGTTGCAGTAACTTATATACAGAAATGTTGAGCATTATTTTCTCATTATTAAAGTTTAATTTAGCTGCATAAGGATTAATCAGGGTCATAATGTGGATCATTGCCTTACCAGGGCAGGGACTGTTCTGACATTTTTTCCTAACCAGGTCACAATGTCTCGAAGACCACTTCCCTATCCACTAGCTTGTATTACCTCCTCGGAAAAGTTTAAAGGGTACCAGTCACCAAAAAATATATTACTCTGTATATTAGAGGTTCTATGTCATTCTACTATATTCCAAATGTGGGCTTCGAATATCACTTCTATAAAGAGATATTACAAGTTTAATTATACTCTCTGTAGGCATAAAAGCGACTTGTGAGTAGACTACTCAGCGCACCTGTACACGCTCGCCGGGATAAGGGACTCAACAAGGAAGTTCGGTTCTGCGCGAGCACCTGCCTGTTACCCTTTATTTCCTTCATACTCCTAAACTGTTGACCTATAGAATTTCAGATAAAGTTCTTTGAGATTAATTTTATACTTCCTAGCAGTATACAAATTCTTTTTTCAGGTGGTTGGTACACTTTAACCCTTTCAGGACAGGAATTATTTAAGGACTAAATTGATCACATTGGCAATAATAACAGTTTTCTTTTTAGTGCTATATGGTTCTAATAAGGTGTAATGTCTTTAAAAACAATATACATGGTTTGTAATTTTGTCGAAAAGTTGAAAAAATTGCCAATTTTGATTAAAAACAATGATTTTGAACCTCCCAGTGTGTTGCCAATTTAAGGATTTTGAAGCTTATTCTAGTTTTTAAAATTCCTGGCATCAAATGCAATATGGTCATGCAACAAAAATGGACATAGTGTGTGCAGAAATGTTTGCTCTTTCTGTTCCTCCATCTTGTATATTTTTTAGAGCTCTGAGTAGAAAGAGCAAAATTTTCTGCACACACTATGTCCATTTTTATTGCATGACCATATTGCGTTTGATGCCAGGAATTTTAAAAACAAGAATAAGCTTTGAGATCCTTAAATTGGTAACACATTGAGAGGTTTAAAATCATTGTTTTTTATCAAAATTGGCAATTTATTTCAACTATTCAACAAATTTCTAACCATGTATATTGTTTTCAAAGACATTACACCTTATTTGAACCATGTTCTAGTTTTTAGCACTAAAAGAAAAATATTATTGTCCAATTTGAAGAACAAAATGTGATCAATTTAGCCCTTAAATAATCCCTGTCCTGAAAGGGTTAAGGAATTTTGCCACCAAAAGTTCTTGAATAATACCGTAAAACCAAAAATTTTCATGTGCATGAAACTTTAACGCATTTCACGAGTGGATGAGGTTCACAAAAGTTTCATGCCACGAAATAGTCAAATCACAATTGTAACAACATTGAAAATTATTGCGATTCACGAAAATTGGCCGTCACTAACAATTCGCGATAGTTTCATGTCGCAAAACAGTTTTACAGTAATCTGTAGTCAGGTTCATGGAGCTGTTTCGTGTTTCAGTCCCGTTTGACTTCTGGTTGTGGTTTCGTTATTAACGTAAAGTTTCTAAATCACAAGTCCCTTATGATCTCCTTGGAAGTGCATTGAGACAATGCTTAATATGTGATATGTGCTATACTAGACTATAATAATAATAGTAATGATAATAATTATAGTAAGAGTAATAATGATAATAATAATAATAACAGTAAAGATAATGATAATAGTAATTATAATAGTAATGATAATGATACTAATAATTATAGTGGTAATGATAACAATAATAATAATAATTATAATAGTAACAATAATGATAATGATAGTGATAATGATAATGATAATACCATAATGTCACCAGTCTTGGCGCACCCTTATAATACAGCTTCATTGCTGCAAAGCCCTGTGTCAACTGCCCTAGTCTCTGCGGAGAAAAATGAACGAATACGATTGACTTGCAGATAATGTACCACAATAAATAAGGAACAACTATGTGGCATTTTGCTCGCTGCCGATCGCGCAAAGAATGACGGCAGGCAAAGTTTGTTTCCAAAGAGAATTATCCACAGGGCTTTTTTATGTTCTGCTAATTTTTTTGTAAAATAAGAACTTCCACTTTAGCAGGCTAAAAAGAAAATAAATAATATGTACCATATTTTCTGTTTTCGATGTAACAGAGCTGAAGTTCCATAGATGTTGGCCAGATAAATTTTTTGCATGAAAAAATTCTTTTGAAATAAATTATCTTTGTTCAAAGTTAGCTGTCTTGTCAAGAATGCTATGCTCCAGTCTTGACGCTCCACTCCTACAACACACAAATCATGACGTAGGCAGCCCGACAAGCACATTACACAGTGCGCATGCGCAATCCGGCAAGGACAATACGATAGCCAGATAGCTTCCTGTGTAAACTATGTCTTCGTAGCAAGCTGTGTACTAAGTGAATACTTTATACGACAGAGTGATTTTTCTTAGATTAATCCTTCCTTCGCAATATTATTTGCGAAGGGTGCGGCACCACTGGTGCAATGTGTGGCGACACTGGAGCAGCAGAAGCCCTGCAGAAGCGCCGCAGTAGCGTTCGTGGTGTAGAAGCAAGATGCAATATTTTAGGTGGATTTTATTCACAAGCATTTTCGGCATCAAATGGTGGGTGATTCTTCTACAGACATGGTCGTTTCTGAAAATTATTAATCCAAAACTGTCAAACCCCTCCATCACTGGTGACAGTATGGTAATCATAATCATAATAATGCTAATAATGAAAATAATCATAATGATGATTATAATAATAATAATTGTAATAATAACAATAATACAAATAATGATAAATAATTATTGACTTGCCTTGAGGGGGATACGACATATATTCCCCGAACTAGATTCATATTACTCGAGTCAAAGACAAAGGTAATATGGATCTAGTGAGGGCGATATATGTTGTATCTCCTGAAAGTAGGAGCCAGTCATTATTGTTATTATTATTATCCACATCATACATCCAGAGCAAGCCTACTTATGATCCGTCTTCTTACTGATAGCCATTGTGACGTCACATATTCAGTCCAAAATAAGGCGCAATGAATGCGTCGTATAATAATGCGCACTCATATAATTTGCTTGTTCGCAGCTGTACTGCTTCTGCTGCGTTTGAATGTAACTGTAACATGTAAAGTCCATAGGCTTTTGTGAAAGAGGATGATACAAGGACTATTACCCTCTTTGCCCTTTTTACACCAAAGATGAGGGGAATACAATTTTGTAAAACCACAGCTCAAATGTCTGATATGGATAATAATTATAATAATAATACCAATACTACTACTACAACTACTACTACTAATAATAATAATAACAATGATAATGATGGAGATGTTTGCTTTTATCATTATTAGTATTATTATCATTGTTGTTTTTGTTGTGATACAGTATATTACTCTTCATCATTGTCAAAAGTAGTTACTACGACATCATTTTTGCTACCTAATCACAATATCCAACAATTAAAAATAGTCCATCCCCATCAGGTCTTTTGGCGTCAACCTTGTCTGCGACCTTGCCAATTCCCAGGGCTAAACCTGTTGGAATTGAACCTCCTAATTGTGTTTAGATTGAACTGAAATGAATATTTGACATTGTTCATGAGAGTCTTTGGGTGGTATTGACCATGATTGATTCATGGAAGGATAAAGCAGAGATCAGGAGAGCAGAACCAATTAATCTATCAACTTATTTCAGGCCACGGTCCCAGTTATTAAAGCTTGATTATGCGACATCAGTGTACAGGCAACTGGACCTTCAGGTTTCAGGACGTGATGATAATCAGCTTCATTGTCATCCGATTATTATTTTTCATCTCATTAACTTTCCTAAGGTCAAACCAAGCTTGTTGGTTATTTTGATTGTTTTGCATTACTTACGAGAGGGATTTATCAGTCACTCTTTATTCACTTTATAGGATAATTAAGTGACTGAGAAAAGTATGTGAATCGTACTGGGATTTGATGAATTGAATTCCAACACTGTACATTTTTACTCGTATAACTTTGACCTTAGAGAAGAGAAAAGACCAAAGCTGATGAAAGTTTTGTAAAGCTTACCAAAACTATACAAGGACTTTAAAGTAGACATCAGATATTTCCAACTGTTTTTATGTACATTTTCCTGTTTATGACATTTATTGCAGAGCAAGCTTGTATCTAATCAGTTGTGAAATGTGGACTCAGTTACTATAGTAGTAATGACTAGTGCATAAGAAATAGGCAGACACACAAAATACATACAGCACCTCTTATTCTTTGATAAAATTTCATTTTGTTTCGTTGTATCGTTTACAAAATTTATTTGGTGCCTGATCCTTTTAATCTGCGTAATGGATTTGCTCTCTGATGGCAGTCATGACCGAATGGAAATTGTAGCAGATTTCGTCAGAAAATACTGGAATATAAGAAAGCATATGAGTTTTTTGATGTCCTCATTTCCTCTAATTTGAACTGTCTCCTTGATTCCAGGGCCCTGGTTCATAAAACTTGTTATCAATAACAAGTTACGGTAATTGTTGTAAGCTACTGAAATCATTGCATTTGATTGGCTTAGAGGAAATTAGTCATAGATCTGTAGCAGTTGTTATTGATGAAAGGTTTTATGAAACAGTTCAGGTCAGCGCATGAAAAAGCTTTAGTCTATAAGGAGAGAAAAGGTTTGAAGCCAGGCATGGAAGCTAACGAATGAAGCACTCGTCTTGCCACTTTTCATTACAAGTGGAAAAGTAAAAGTGAGTGGTGATGAGCACAGCGTAGTGTTCTACTTGTTACCAAGAAACGCTAGAATAATGAGGAATTGATTTACTTGAATCCCAAGACCACTTTTCTCTATATCAACAATTTGGAAGAGGATACAGGCCGTAAATCAGGAGCTCTTCAAAATATGCCCAACATTGATGGGATTATTTCTACATGTAGATTGATATGGAGCTGAATGAAATCTTGTATATTTCCATGCATAGTATGTGATCTGTGCTGGAAGCTGTAATTTGCAGCAGAATGCAGCAAAGAATGTTAAAGGAAAAATCAGTTTGTGTCCTCTTTGTGGATGCTTGCAAGCTCCATTTTCATGAAAATGATTGTGTATGTGGAACACAAGGCAAAAATTGTAAATGTAAGAGATTAGTAACTGGCGATTAAAGAAAATACAAATTTATGATAAGATATTGTAGGCCTATACAATCATAGTAAATTTTTGTCACTAGTGTACGAGGATAGCACATAGTGAGAGACCCTGGTAAATGCTGTTCACCAGCTCGTGTTTTGTAGTCAAAATTAGCATTATCAATCTTGAAGTTAAAAACTGTTTCGATGTAATGAAATGTATCTAGAATGATAAGTGTCTTTACATTTGCATTAATTTTCTAACATCTGTGTGTTGTTCTATGTATAATTCAAGAAAATTCATAAAGATTTGGGATTAACCCATCCATGCTGTAGGCAATTTTAACAGCCAACATTTTGATGTTGCATGTATTCAGAGAAAGAAAAGCTTGTTTTTGTTCTTCAAATTCATCTTGGGTTCACAAATTGTGACGTTAGATATCATGAATTAGTTTCTGTGTCGAGCTGACTAATGCAAAGAGGCACGATGATTGAAAACTTTAATATCCCAAGGAATGTAATTTTCCATGGCATCTAAGGATTAGCTATTTGAGAGATATAGTTACATTATCGGAAGTTGCTCCTGATTGGTCAGTCATTTCATGGAGCTCCAAATAGTTTCCTACCATAGAGATAGCATGTAGGAGGGAACTATTCAGAGCTCCATGATTTATCCTATATGACTGCTCTCACGTACACCTATATGTCACAACTCTCTCTCTCTCAATGCGCTATGGGTTATTACTAGCCTATTTTCTTCTGTTAACTCCACCTGGTCACACCATTATATCATATCAACACAAATGATATATTTTGGCTCATCGTTCCATAGTCAGCCACATTTTATGGACTATCATAGGAGAAATAATATGTATCATCATTAAGCTCCGGATTAGAGGAGATCATATTGGAGGCTGTGTGTCTGATCCTTGTTGACCATAAATCTTCAGATCATGTGTTGCTCCACCATATGTCCAAGAATTCGGCTACTCCTGGACTTAAAGATAAAGTTGAGTTCTACATTGTGAAAGACACTGTCTCAAAGCAATTGCGAAATTAAGGTTCTTGTCGACATAAGAACGGGTGAGGTTAATGATTAGAAATTGACCCAAATCCGTTGAAAAGCACATGCACTCCACACAGGAATGGGTATATGGGACTGCACACACATTGTGACATGAATGTTCAGCCCTAACACTTCAGCTCTCTCTTGTCATATTTCGAATATGAGAGCATTTGAAGAGCAATCCTTTCCAGGGGACATTTCTACTATGATGTTCTTCCTAACTGACATAACAGGAATTAGAAAGCTCACAAATTCTTTTTCTCCTTTCCCAGATAAGAATTCAACTTTCTCTTTATAGGGTGCAATAGTGTATGATATTTTAAAATGACATAAAGCACAATCGTTCCAAAGTATGATGGGCACCAAGAAAACAAAACAAAAATTAAATATCAGGTTAAACCTATCTGTATGAAAATAGCATCTGAAAGTGTAGATAAATACAAGTTTCACTCCAAGTAATAATGATAATAATAATAATTACATTTATAGGGCGCTTTATACAGGCGTTTCTAAGCGCACAGGTGGTCCGTCTAACTCAGTATACGTAATGCATTTTAAAAAATCTAACTGCCTGAATTTCAAAATGGACCTAGAGAATGATGTAAAATACATTTATTTATTCAATGTTTTATTGTTATTGAAATATAGAAATTCTTCTTGTTTCCATGTAATATACAAGAAACATGAATACAAATTGCATGCAAATTGGTCACCAGAAAGCAGTGCCCTCATTGGTCAATATAAGTTATAAGTAAAGGACTTTAGAATAATTTGGAAAATTATACACTTGTATGTAGTATAAAAATTAATAAATAAAAGTAATATATCTTTATGTAAAGATGTCCATTGATTAGCCACTTTGCTTTTTGTTAATTCTCACATCAATTTTACTGTTACATGGCACTCCCGTTATAACAAGGGTCTCGGGACAAAGATTTTTCCTCATTATAACGAACTCTCATAATAACCCATCATAAAGAAAAACATAACAGAAATATAATGCCTATGTCTTCTTTATGTTTTATATTGTTTTAAAGGTATCGTACAGTAGTGGGAAAGGTGGCGCTTTGGATATTTAACTACTTTGTCAGCTGGAATGGAAATCACTAATTATACTGTTGTGAAATGATTAATTTCGAACGTAGGTGACGTTTGTTTGAAGAAAAATGGTTTAGAAATGGCTAAAATATCCAAAAAAATAAACATCGAATTACAAGCGCGGTACCGTGTTGACAGTTCACACACGTGTAAACAGTGTGTGCGAACCGCTGTGTGCCGTTGAGCCAGGAGCGTCGGGGTAGGTGGTCCTTAGCGAGGGTATAAGGTAACCGTTGATATTCGATCATTTGAATTATTTTACTGAAAATCACCGGAAATCATGAATAGAATACCGGATTATCTCACTCATGTATCTTTTTATGCAAGCCGAACAATATGAGACTGTTTTTGAGCAGTTTCATGCCAACTTTCATTTTGATACCACTACTGTTTATTACCTTTAATGTAACTTTCAGAAGACAATATTAATCACTCTAATCTCCAACGCAAAAGTGAGCAAAACAGTTGTGAACATTCCGTGAATACATTGTTCTGCAAACTGTATTATTTTATTCATTTACATTTGTGCTTCACGTGTGTGTGTGTTTGTGTATCTGTGTGTAGAACAGCAACTATGACGGAAAACCCTTGGGGGAAAACCGACGGTTTTGCTGCAGTGAGTTGTGGGGGGAAACCCTTCTCAGTTTGTGCATGAGTGTAGCTAGTGCAGAGCGTGTGCTTCGGAGTCATTTACATGTATGTCAGTCACAGAAAAGATAATGCATTATTCAATTTCCATTATTATAATGGGTCATCTTTGTTTTGCATTCCTTTATCTGAATGTCATGATATTTAGCTTGTTATAACAAAAATCTCATTGAAACCATGCTCTTTGTAAAGGGGGTAGCTGTTCCATATGTTTCCGTGTGGACACTTATGGGACAGAGAGAATTTGCTCGTGATAACAAAACCTTGTTGTATCCGTGCTTGTTGTATCGAGAGTGCCCTGTATTTATAAGTTAGGAATCCTCAGGAGGAAAAGGACAAGATGTTTTACTATTTTCCTTGGTAAAAGGAAGCAATGCTAATTTCTACCATATGATTGTAATGAGATAACAGTAGCTAGTAATTTGATCAAGGTTTGTAGCAAATTTAAGGTACGAAATAGTTAGATTTTTCCTTTAGGCTGGGAGTGTTGAATTACGGCTGGCATCTGTCTTCTCTTTTGTGTTCAGTATGCATGCTTGTTTGGAAATAAAACGATCGAAAATGCATTGTTATTCTTTTCTCTTATTTCATAAGGTTGCGTTATTGTATTTCCCCCCACCCTTCATACTAGCCTCATGTTTGGCATTTGTCTCCAAATTCACTGTTGCTTTAACTTTACTTCTCACTAGCTGCTTATATTTACTTCATTAATATGCTAATGAGATCCATTATTTTTGCTTTCCTATTGTCCTTGTCCTCCTTAAATTTCAGAAATTTTTTTTCTTCTTTGCTTTGATTGCAAGATTTTAAAAAATATCTTGTGACAAATTCAAACACTTATTGTGATGTATAGGAAAATGAGTCGCCATATTCAGGTTAATTGTAAATGATCTCACCAGCCTAGGGATAATACAGGTAGAGAACTTTGTCTGATAACAAGATAGTTATTCTTGCCTTTTACTGTTGCCTTTTCTAGCCTCATGCATAATATGTGGAGCATGTCACGGTATGGAATATGATAGCTTAATGAGATCAGACAATTTGCGCTCTAGTTTCATTTGATAAGGAGTCCCCCTCCAGCAAGTCCATAAAATTTGAATTTCATGTCCATCAAAAAAGCTATCTTTTCAAGCACTATTTCACAAACCTGGCAATGCTCTATGAATCATTTTGGCCCACTAGTATGATTGTTAATTGTCAAAATTTATGAACCTGTACATGTATATATACCTGTTTGAATTTCATTTGGCTTAATGGGCATCATTAACCTACATATACTGTATAAGTGGTTATTTTCGCGGTGGTTTTATTTTCGCGATTTTCGCGAGTCGGTCCTCGCGAAAATTTCCACTTCAATATATGGCTGTTTACTTAACAAAAACATCACAAAAATCGCGAAATTAAACCCTCGCGAATTTCCCTACCTAGTCCAAAATCGCGAAAATATCTGTACGCGAAAAAAACAGCTTATACAGTAGTATATATGCATATAGTAAAATAGTGTATGTATAATACATGCTGTGATTGGTTAGAGTCGCATCACATGACGTGCAAAAATTTTGTTATAGTGCACGATCGTGCACTATAACTTTAATTTCTGCACGCTTATTTGTGTACAAAATCCCATAAGGCCAAGGCGGCAAGAAGTAAATTACATCAGCACGCATGTAATGCGACGCCTTTATTGCATATTATTTTGGACTGGCTGTGTGACGTAACAATGAATTTATGAATTTGCGCTATATGCGATGGAGGTTGCTAGTTATAAATCTAGGGGTCTATTTACTATAACAATTAGTGCATGTTCTATTTATGCACCATTACTGGACTATATGAACTCCAAATACTAAATTATCCCTCGTGCAGATAACTGCACTCGGGATAATTTAGTATTTATCATGCACATAATCCAGTATAGTGCATGATAGACCATGCACTATTTATAGTATATGTATATATACCTGTTTGAATTTCATTTGGCTTAATGTGTATCATTAACCTACATATAGTATTTTCATCATAAAGGATTATGAAGGTGAAAATGCATTATTGATCTGCATATATATGATATTTTTTATCATTGGTCAAAAATCCTGGAAATACTTCACGTATCACTAACATCATAATTTATTATTAAGTAGCATGTTTAATTTATGAAATGAATTTCAGAACTGATTCATTTTGTGTATACACAGAACAAGTTTGATCTCTGCTATTGCTCCAGGCATGCATGTATCGAAAAGTCCAGCTTGATGTGCTGGTGTGAACAAGCTTTGTATTGCAAAGAGGAGAGTATCTTATTCCTATTGATATCAAGAGCCCCCATCACGCCTTGCCAAGTTGGACCCCAGGCTACATGTAGCATGGCACAACTTGTAAAGGACTTGGAAAACATCTCAAAGATAGATTACTCCAGGGGCTAGACCACTTTGAATAGGGATCAGGATATCCCATCAAATTTTGCCCTCAAGTTAGCGGAAAGTTTTTGAACAAGCTATAAAGAGAAGGTTGCGTTCTGGGAAAGGTGAAAATAATTTGTGAGCTTTCTCCTTCCTTTCATCTCTGTATTGAAGAACATTGTGGTAGAAATGTCCCCTGAAAAGAATTACTCTTCAAATGCCCAAAGATAACAAGAAACACCTGAATTGTTCAGGCCGAATATTCGTGCCACATGTGTGTGCAGTCCCATATACACCCATTTCTGTGTGCAGTGCATATGCTTTTTTATCGAGATTTGGTCAATTTCTTATCATTTTGATGATTCCAAAACCTCACATCATACACCAATTCTTATGTAGTCATGATCAACCTTTTCCAATTGCTTTGAGCCAGTTTCTTTTACAATGCAATTGCATGACCAGAAATCAACTTTATCTTTTATCCTCCTTTATACCCTCTTTGATTTTTAGGTTTACCCATAAGAAAAAAGATCCCTGGGGCCTTCCTTATGTAAGAAGGTGTGTTTTAATCAATGTTGTACAATGTTTAACGTTGGTGGCAGGTGCTAGCCCGATATCATGTAACCTTCACCCCGCTTTCTCCTATCTTTAGGTAAGCAAGTCATTTTTAGTATTGTGTTCTAAATTTAACATTTGAGGAAGATTCGGTTATGTTATAATGGTGTCACATCATTAGAATGTCATCTTAAGTATAAGAAACATAAATGCGTAGAGAGAATTTAATATTTACTTTAAGAAAGTGTGATTTTAAGGATATTTGTACGTTATGTAATGTCAAGTGGGTGTGGCTAACGTTGTAGATTTCACGTATGTGGTGGGAATGAGTGTACGTCTACGTAGGGTGAATTTACATACCGGTATGTATAGGCTAGCCCAGACCATTGAACTGTGTGTTCTCTATTACTGAATGGAAAGATGTATTGGGTTTTGGTTTGATCTTTTCGTTATACTTGGGAAATGATAAAGCCTAGAGGCGATTTGTTGAAATGATATTTATGTTTCGAATAATGATTTGATACTTCTGAGAGTTTTATAGTATTCTTTTCAAAACCTTGTTATTTTTTGTAATTGACATTGTGACCCCGCTTTCTCCTATCTTTAGCGGCGAGTCAGTAAAGATCTACAAGAGAATCCATGTTTTCTGCATCCTGCTTCATGCGTCCGATTTGGAGATTCATCCCGCTCCCTGTCAGGTCCTTGGTACTCGGCCCCTCTCACACTTATAAAGAGTTTACAGTTGATCCAAATCAATCCCAAGTCCTTCAAAAATTACAACCTTATAATTGCTTAATATATCTTATGAAGTTGCACTTAATATCATTCTCAAGTAAAGTTGCAGTCAATTCAGATCGATTGTAACTCAGTATAGGACAGGGTCCTGGTCACATTTACAGTCTGCAAATTCTATGGAAAAAGACTAAATTTCTGGTTCTTTTTCTTTTTTCGATTGGAGGTGGCTAGGTGGTGCAATAATAAACAGCTCTGGTAAAAAAAAAAAAAAAAAAAACAGTGAAAGGCATAATATCACATGCAATTAAATCCCACTTTTACAATGGCAAGTCCCAAACGAGCTCCCTTTAATAATCAAAAAATGTAATTATTTCCACTGGTGGGTATGCATGATATACTTGGGATACTGAGGCAGTTGAGTGTATTACAGTCTAGTAATCATTCATTCATTTGCAAATTGACATCAATTTTTATGCCTCTGCCCACCGAAGGTGGGTGCCGGAGGCATTATGGCAGATCAACTTAAAACTTGCGTATGTATGCATATGGGAGGAAGAATGATCTGATTAGATTTTGGGTCACAAGGTCAACAGTCAAAGGTCACGTAGGTCATTGTATATATGAAAATGGCTTGTTCTCGCGATAACTTAAAGGGGAATGAAACCCTGGGGGAAAATCCATTTTGATAAAAAGAGAGGATAGAGAGAAGTGATTTTTAAAAAGTTTCATCAAAATCAGTTAAGAAATGAGAAAGTTATGAAAGTTTGAAAAGTCTCAATTTACTTTCTATGGCAATCCCATTGGCAATGTTGCTTCAAAGTGAAAGGCAGAGTAGGACAATTCTCCATGTGTTTTCTACACAAAATTTCATATTTTCTCCATTATCTCTAAAAATGATGCTTGTCTTTTTGTGAACTCAACATATGTTGTGTCAAATACATTTCTCCATGATATATCTTGAGCTAAGAAGGAGACAAGCTGCACCTTGAGAGATAATGGGGAAAATATGAAATTTTGTGTACAAAACATATGGAGAGTTGTCGTACTAAACCTGTCATTTTGAAGCAACAGTGCCAATTTGAGGATCGCCATAGAAAGTAAATTGAGACTTTTCAAACTTTCATAACTTTCTCATTTCTTAACCGATTTTGATGGAACTTTTTTTTAATTGCTTCTCTCTATCCTCTCTTTTCATTAAAAATGATTTTTCCCCAGGGTTTCATTCTCCTTTAAGAACCATTTGGCCGATCAACTTCAGACTTTGTTCATGTATGCATATGGGAGGGACAATAGTCTGAGTAGATTTTGGGGTCGTGAGGTCAAAGGTCATAGGTCACAGAGGTCATTGCCTATATGAAAATGGGTTGTTCTCATGACAACTTAAGAACCATTTGGCGAAACAACTTCAAACTTGGCTCATCTATGCATATGGGAGAGATGATTATCTGATTAGATTTTTGGGTCACGAGGTCAAAGGTCACAGAGGTCATTGTATATATGAAAATGGATTGTTCTTGTTATAACTTAAGAACCATCTAGCGAATCAATTTCAAACTTGGCTCATGTATGCATATGGGAATGATGATCTGAGTTGATTTTGGGGTCACAAGGTCAAAGATCAAAGGTCACAGAGGTCATTATATACCTGGAAATGGATGGTTCTCACAATAACTCAAAAACGGTTTAATGGATCAACTTCAAACTTGTGTATAATTGGGTGACAGTGATTTGATTAGATTTGGGGGTCATGGGTTCAAAGGTCACAGAGGATGTTATATACCTGTAAATAGGCTGTTCTTGTAATAACTTTAGTTTGACATTTTTAACTTCAATGGTCGCTGCAGTCATTTCAGATATTTATTGCAGTAACAGTAGTATTTTAGCTAATTTCTTTAGAGTGATAAAATATTTTATTACAAATCAATGTGAATGTGCGATATATTTCCCATCTGGCAAGGGTGGAGGCATAAATTTTGACTGCGTGCAGTCGAGAATTCATCTAGTTTTATTTTGGTGTGGGGAGGGGCATGATTGTAAGGTTGAAAAAACACACATCATTTGAATTCAGTCTACTGGACACCTCAATTTCATTGCCACCTGCAATAGAAGTTCACTTTCACTTCATCTATTTGAATGATCTTAAGGCAAGGAGTGCTGACCAGGAAATATTCCCATTTCCAGTAAAAATTCAAGTGACTGTATATGTGATTTTCCTCTTCACAGTAGACTGTAGCTTGGAACTTTCTTCTCGCATATTTTGTAAACTACTGTCTCCTTTGAGCTGGGAAGGGTGTTGAACTCATATTCCTTTAACATAGAGAGCATGTCTCTCTGGCTGCCAGCAAATAAAACTGTACAGCACATCCAAATTCAATAGTGCATTCAGTCAGTCATGGAATGAAAAGCGAGCATGCATGATATTACTGAAGCTCTTGTACTGTATAAACAGTTTAGATATATAGGTTACATTGAATCCCAAGAGAAGTTAATGAAGATAAATGCTCTCTATGAACTTGATAGGTAGAAATGCTATAATAATACAGCTCACTTTATATTATGCGATCTATCTAGTTAAAGAGAAGGTTGAGTTCTGGGAGAGGTGAAAAATAATTTGTGAGCTTTCTCATTCTGTTCATGTCAGTTTAGAAGAACATCATAGTAAAATTGTCCCCTGAAAAAGATTGCTCTTCGAATGCCCTGGTATTCGAAATATGACGAGAAATAGCTGAAGTGTTTGGGCCGAACATTCATGCCACATGTGTGTGCAGTCCCATATACTCATTTCTGTGTACATTGCATGTGCTTTTCAGTGACATTGCGTCAATTTCTTATCATTTTGATGATTCCAAAATCTCATAGTATACACCAATTCTTATGTGCGGTAGACATGATCAACCTTTCCATATTACTTTGAGACAGTTTCTTTCACAATGTTATTGTATAACCAATCCTCAACTTTATCTTTAAACTATTCTGAGGCGCATGATGAAAGTGAGAGAAGCAAGAAAGTAGAACTAGAATAGTGTCAATTGAATGAATGCCTTTCTGGTGGTACACAGTAGACCAAGAGATTGGTTGTGATAGGTAGGAATCTTTTTTTGGCTATGCTTATCAATTTGAATGCAAGAAACCTTGTGAGCACCAATCTTCTTGCTTTCAGAGATTCATCAGCAAATTCATTGGCACATCAAATTCATTGATTCTCTCTAACTCGGATGCATTGGCTCCCTGACCATAACCTGTCAATTTTCATCATCAACTACCTGTAAAGTTTGACCCCCGGGAACCATTACTGCCTATTGAATATCGATCAAGCGATTCAGTCCATCTCAAGGTTGTGTTATGTATGGATTCTTGCCTAGAGCTTCCTTGATCACCTGCCGTAAATACTCAAGCGCCAATATTTTAATCCATTAGTATATCCATGTATATACTATGTTTAGATCAATTAGCATGAATATATAATGTTTTAACCTTGTATGCATGTTTTTTTAGAGCTTAAGCCATGGCTATTTATTCAAGTTCACTTTTATTTTCATCTCCATAAGGTTTACCAATTTTCAAGTAATTTGCTCATTTTAATAATAACAATTTTAGTAATAATAATGGGAATAATGATGATGATAGCACATTTATAGTCTTTTCACTTCCAAAGTACATTTGAATTTATTCAATGAATGCCTTTTTGGTGGTGCATAAAGCTAAATGGTTGGTTGTGGTGGTAAGATTCATGCTTTCCACACTATTGTTTATGCAATGCATATGGGCAATTCCAATAATTTGATTGATAAATCAATATAATTAAAGTACATTTTGGGATAATTTTCTTCAAAGAAATACCTTTTGGGGCAAAATGTGGCAACAACTTTAGTAAAAACATCCAATCTTTGGGTCTCATTATTTCACACCACAAACATTTCAGATTTGATTTTTTGTTGTTGTTGTTGTTATTGTAAATTATGATGAATGGAACAAAGATTACTGATATGAGGTTGGCATGAACCAATGGAGATTGTAAGGCAAATCTATAGGGTTTTCTAAAAAGTGGACATAAGTGTGATTATAAGCTTCTCTTAATACCTAAATTAGACCCATTGAACCCTAAAACTCCCTGATTTTTGGAACTCTCTGATTTTCTCTTCATCTATTCAGTAAAATACTGTAAAATTTGCAGTGTATGTCCCTGATGGTCAGGTGTGTCTGATTCATGTACTGAAATATGTTTTAAAAGTTTTGGTTTTGCTTAAAACTATCTTAAATTGCCCAAAATAGGTCTGAATATTATTATCGCTACGCTGGAATATCTGGCTATGTTTTAGTTCTTGTGTTCGTTGTAGTAGAGCTAATTGAGTGTTATCCATACTCCAACTTTACTTGCTTGAAAGCAAGTGAGACAAAAATAAAAGAACTACTCCTTGATTCAGCCTCTGATGGAATATTTTTTCATCAGTAGTGTGGACTGCAATTTATGTCCAGTAAACCATTTGCCAACAACTCTGCATCTGTGGATACAATTTTTTATTAAGAATAAGAACAGTTTCTTTCTGACACTTAAAAATGTCTATGCAACTGCAGGAACTTACTTGAATACCAATTGTCATTGTTTGATAGAGAACGACTTTGTGAAGTTACAAGTGTTCATTTGCATTTCAAGTTTACTTGTAGTGTATGTGTTGGAGAAAAAATAGTTTGATGCCAGGAGAGAGAATACATGGCTACAATAAACATTATCCTTGATATTTTCACCAGAAAAAACAAGAATTGTGATTTATGTACACTTTATGCAGATGCCAGTAAAATGAGGAAATAGAGAGGTAGTGCTCAAGAGCAAGACAGATTAGGGTAAAGGGAAAGTCCACCCTGGTATGTTGATTTGAAGAAAAGTAGAATAATGACGGAAATAGATGATTGAAAGTTTGAGCAAAATCCGACAAAAAGTAAGAAAGTTATGAATTTTTGAACTTTCCGACATGGTGACATATCTTGCGAGCTCCTCTCCCATTTGGTCTGTACAGAAAATTTCATAATTTCTTTTTATTTTCGTAATTGTGATTGAAGGAATACATTTAGTTCATACAGGTATGTGCAGTGAGTATCTAAATGCATGTATTATTAGATATTTTCTTTAGAAAAAAAAAATGAAATTTATGATTTATTTAAGTGCTGGGCAAATTCGTGTTTGATTGATTACAACTTCAAAAATTCATAACTTTCTTATTTCGCACTGGATTTTGCTCAAACTTTCGTTGATCTGTTTCTTTCATTTTTCTGCTTCTTTTAAAACCAACTTGATATCAGGATGGACTTCCCCTTTAATGTAAGATAACATAAAATTTGTGGTGAGAAATGAAGTTTCACTTTAATCTTACTGCCAGAAAAAGTGATTTATGTCTGATCTGTGTAAATGACTTTCTTGGTCTCAAAAAGATTAAGAAACCATTTAGGAAGATAGACGAAAAAAACAATAGAAAAAAAACACTTGGAGAAAAGCCATTTTCAATATAGAATATCTCATAGATTAATAAAATAGGTAAAAGATTTTAAAGAAATTTAAAGAAATATGGTTCTTGAGGTATCTCAGAGATTATAGATTGAGCAAGAACACCTGTGATTGGTTTGCATGAAAAGAAAGGAAACTAGCCGAGTTAATCCCATTATTCGCAAACCTTTCCAATATGCCATTTTGATAGCTTTCACTGCATCACATGAATGATTAATGTGCTAAAGAGTGAATATTCTTCTAGGGCATTTGCTGAAATGGAGAGCATATAAACCATCAAATTTGCCCCCTGGAGAAAAGTTGTCATAAATACTGTTTTTGTTTGTGTGATGCAAATGCACTAAAACAACAAAGTTCCGTTCTAAGCCTTTCTGATCACTATCAGGTTAGAAATGATAATCAAAATTGCTGGGAGAAACGACTGTTGTATATAGACTTTAGATTTCACAAGGCTTGAATGATAAATTGGAATAATTGGGCCAGAAGGAAGATTAGATTGTTTGCTATTATTTTTAAAACTTCCCTGTGGTTATGAAGATGATTAGATGCTTGAATTTAAACATTGAGATGTGTTTGAATAACAGACAGCCAATTTTCCATATTAGATATTAAATGCTCACTATATCCCTGGGATCTTTTTTCCCTTATTTGTCCTGGAATGTGTGAAATGCATGAGCACTAGTCATTGGGGAAATCTTTGTGGTTTTTCTTGCGATGTTTATAATCAATACCTTTAGGCATCTATATCTTTCATTTTACGCTAGAATGTCAGACATCTTTGAAGTGTATTCTTACCTTTGGAAGTGGGAACAATAAACGCTGGAATTATTTTATTTGTAAAACTTGTGAGCTTTTGAAAGTATCCGTGAATATGTTTGATATTTATCCTGGTATGCATCATAACGTGTGATGGGAATTCATAGAAGATAGATTGTCTATTTTCATCCTCCTCATACCATCGACATATTTTCCTGCCCTTATGTCATCTCCAAACTGGATTTTTCTTTATGTTATGATAGTGGATAGGGTTTACACCCATGCCATAGAACCCGATCGCAGGAGCCACACATCGTGCATGGCTGCATGCAGAAGCGACGTCTGATGGTCGGGGCATGGAGGATGCAGTGGGTGGGACGTGTAAGGCACACTCTTCCGATGTGGGTTAATGAGAGATATCTAATGCAGAGCCAGACCTGGAGCTGAACACAAGCAGTCCAAAATATCGTTGAAGACAGCCCTGCAAGAACAAGGTGTTCGGGTTGTGGACCCTAAGAAATCTCTTGGTAGAATGTACATGGCATTTTGATGTTTAGAAAAGCTGATTCCTCGTGGTTCATCTTGTGCATTATACATGAGAATGTTAGTTTCTAGTTTAGTCTCTAGTTTCACGATCAGTAGGCAGTGTATAATATGACTATTTTGCTCTGGAATTCATTTTTGATTTTATGTAGGAAAAGAGAGACATTTTCCTCAGGGGCAATTTCTTTCTTCTTATGCATTTTTCTCCAGAGCTCTTTTGATCTTTGCAGATTTAAGTTGCTCTTCTCAGATCTCATCTAGTTTTGTTTGCTCTCAAGAATGATGGAGTAAGGGGGATTGTAGGCATGAAGAGGGATGACTCATGTATGAATTTATTCATGAAAGATATTTAAATCTCAGTTGAATGCATTTAACGTTAATAAATAAAGATGTGGGATTCGACCCAACTATTATGGAGAACCAAGACACTGGATGATGTGTCCCAGAACTAAAGTAATGTCTTTCCCAGAAATTTGTATTCTTAACCCTTTCGGTGCCTGTAAGTACTTGGAAGTAAGCTGGTATATTTGACAAAGAGAAGCTCTTTCTCTTTTTTAAATCCCAAATCAGCTCATGAATAATGGTGTTAGTTTTCATAGACTAAATGCCTATGTTAAGATTACCAATAAACAAGACACTGAGGTAAAAACAGAAATGGCTTTAAGTGTCATTGTGATACATATCTGTATCCTTGGTAGCACCAGAGGGTTAACATTACCAGATACATGTAGATAAAAGTCAGTTGGAAAACAATCATCTCAAGTTACTTGCTAAAAGCATGAAAGGAGGTGAAAAGCAACTGGAATGAAAAAGGTATCAGGATCAAGAAGGGAGACACAATATGAGACAGAGCTGAACTGTGGACGATGGTGCCTGAGATTTATCGGGCATGGAAAACTTTTGTGCGTTGTAATAAACTTAAACCATTATCAATAGATTCATACAGACCAGAGGAGAATAGAAAAAACAGAGAAGTGGGTGTAAGATTCAAAATCCAATTTGTTAGAATTACATTTTGTGATGAAACAACCTTGGCACTACATTTCTCTGACCTCTGGTTACTATAGCACCCATAGAGATACATGTAGAGTACACATGAACCAAGTTTAGGATTTGAGCAACAAAAAATAGGTCAGGTCCAATAATATGCATGCCTGTAGTGTTCTGTACCAGAAACTGGGAAGTTTGATTGTGGGATGCCAAAGATTTGGAAGTGTTTGTTCCTCTTTTGACTCTCTATTTTTGCATCCTCAGGCGGTTTAAAGTAATATCCTTCATGTGTGAGATCATGAGACTACCATATATTTTATTGTGCTATTTTGATGCATATACTGTTGCTTTCTATTTATATGATGATGTTGCTAAAATGTTCTTTCATTAAGCTTGATTGGATTTTAGCAACACCAAAAAAAATTAGAATTCATGAAGATGTTTTTGTAGTCCCGAAGGTGAAGCGTAAAACCTGGTGACGTGTTTCACGAGTCCTTTAGTATGCCTTTGACTTAATGTGGGCCATGGAGTGCTTGCATAGTATAGATAATCCCAATGCCTTGATCCTGACGCCTCAATCTCAACGCCTCGATCCCTTACAAACGTGGGCTGTTTACCAAACCTCTCCTTTCCAACCTCCGTGAGAATGAGATAATCTTGAAAGCCCAGCTATGGTACTGATGAGCAGGCAACAAAAAAAAAAGAAAAAAAGAAGAGGGTACAGTGGTAAGAGTTCCCTGGAACTCTGAGATGTTGTTGCTTTCGTTCGGGGTCACTTGCCGGGGACGGAACTCTAGTGCCATTCATGCCTCTTGAAACGGCTGCTTGAGAAAGTTTGAGACTCGTCATACGATAGTTTCTCCTCCTCAAGGTATATTTCGCATGGCTGTAGCGTCAGTGTGGAATCAGGAGCATTATGATTAGTCTTTTGCATCGGATACCTGCTCCAATTGGAAAGGTAGAAAAAATATTGACGTTAAGTGACGGTGGCAGGTATCTGACCAAATGTGAACTTGAAATGAACTTCAATTAATTATTCAGTTTCAACACAGACATTACAAATGGTATACAAATCAAAAGCTTAACATTACTTTTTAAATGTCATGGAAATTTGTCGCTAATCACATGAAGTAAAAGTAAGTTTTCATCAGAATAGTTCATTCTGTACTATTTTTGGACACAAAAAAATTGTGAATTTGAATCGTTAAACACCTTGACAAAATTCTGTAGCACTAGAGTGGAAAATAATTGGTGTAGACTGTATCTGATTTGTTTTAAGATGATGCTTCGCTAGACCCGAAAGGCTTCATACAAAATTAAACATGAGAAAATATTCATTCTTGGTCCCGTGAAAAATTAGATAAATTACAAAAATCTAGGAAACATGTGATACATATCTTTGACGAATGGAGGCATCAATTAAAGTCCCAGTTATTTTAGTGTTTTGTTTACAGTGGGTTTTTTTGTAAATGACACATAATTTTATTTGTTGGTAGTCAGAGGAAAGCCTTCTTTCTGCAGTTTGTTTTGTGATTTATAAAACTCAAAAGTCAGGCACTTTCCTACTTCTGGTTCCATTTGGTGTGGATAGTATATTTGCAAATCACACATCATTTTTGGACTTCCAATTTATACTATGTGGAGATGATGCTAATGTAATTATTTGTTATTATACTTAATGAAATGTTGTATTAATGATATTGATAAAAATAGTCATGGTTAAAGATTTTAATTATTGACGAGGTACATGTATGCCTGAGAATCAGAATTAAGAAGAACTTTGACTGACACTAGTAATGTTAACTGCAATAATTTGCAGTTATTTTTGGTATATTCTGCTCCTTCCAAAAATGTTATTCATTTTAAATCATAATACAATGTATATTCTTTCTTCATCCTGAAGCTGTAGTGTATTTCACTTGAACTTGAACTAATAATTTCAAACAAGCATGCATCTCCCTTCCTCTTCCTTGTCATTTCTGGAATATATCCTCCTCTCAAATTGCATCTTCTCTGTAATATCATCCTCCTTTGTAATTGTGTCTTGCTTGAAAGGAAGCTTAAACATGGATCTCTTTTAGACATTCTTGGAGTGATTTACTCTGTCTTAGTAATCCAATCTATCTCGGCTTGCAACCCCCCCCCCCCCCCCATGTCCAACTTGCCTGTCACTTGCAGGCAGTTTGCAGTATTGGTCACATTAACCCTTATGGTGCTACCAAATATACAACATATCATGCAACATGCTCTGCAAATGTAATTTAATCATTATGTCTCTTTTCCATTATCAATCATGACTCAAATTGACAAGCTTTTCTTTGTCTAAAAATTGTTAGATACAGTGTTCAAAATGGAATATTTTGAACTGCTTACTGTACTGATGAAAGGGTTAAATAAATCTGGGCATCAGAACAAAGTAATTTGACACAACCCAAAGAAAGGTATCTGATACTTTCTTTTCCTGTCATTTTTTTTAGATTGTTATTTTGTGAAAACAACACTGTTTCATTGTCATTTACCCACCAAAGTTCTTATTTGTACTCTGCTCAGAACTACCCATTACCTTAAAATGTTTTCCACTGTAAATTGTTATTGATAAAGGAAAGTCCACTCAGGGAGTTTCTGTCCAGAATATTTGATAGCATTTAGTATTCTGACAAGGTAAACATCCTTTCCATCTGATTCAGTCATGCATATATGAAAACACAAATTCAATAATGCAATGCAATACCACACCACAAACCTCTCAAAGTTTGTGAAAGCTTGGGATTATAGACATTTATGCCTAAAGCAGTCAAACAATACCGCAGGTCATTAGAGAAAATGTTCTGTGATAAATGACTAAAAGTTAGTGAAATCCTGTAGCCATCATTTGGCCTATCTCATGCTTCAAGAAGCACCATGAAATGGAAAAAACATGGTTATTCCCTATGATATACTCAGAGGAGAGGCAAAGGAAAATACTAGCTTTGACCATTAATCCTGCTGAGGGCTAGAGGGTTTTTAGCTCACTATAAAGTGCTATTTAGCTCACTATAAAGTGCTATTTCCCTCTTGCTGTAAACACAGAAATGATGCATTCTGCTGTGACTAGTATTTCCTCAAATTGTTCTGATTAGATGTTCTATAATGTCCAAAGATAAAATAAATTGGTTCATTAGACATGCAGTGGAATGTGGGAGGGCATTAAAAGACTATCGTCTTACAAGGAGCCCCCACATGACATGTGACAGGTGAATACAGATGAATTACATATATGTGTTGATGGTATAATAAGCTGAATGTGTTTTTGTGGTGAGTAGTTTTTCTTATGGAGGAGGGGGTACCCAGACAAAATTGCACAAAGTTACTATGTCAGCTTAGGTCTCTTGATTCAGTTTTGCATATGAGATATTCCATTATTCATGAAAATCTTGGCAGTAACTTGCTCATCTCTTGGTCGCTCCTAGTTTCTTTTCCAAAATCTCACGAATGGAGGAACAAATAATGTCCTTCGTACCTTCAGGATACATACACAGGATATATTTGAAACATGTCAGCGAATGGTACTAGTCGGCATTCTGACAGGTTATGGAGCCTGATGTGTGATAAATGCCACACAGATGCCAACTCCTAATGCATGGAATTTTCGGAAGATAGATCCTTGGATTAGGCCTAATGTTATTTGGATCCTAGCTTCCGATGTGAAGTGTATCTCACTGTGATCAACCAAGCTTTAATCATGCTCAGTTTGACAGTATCCACTGTTCATGCATACCATGCATATTTTCTACCTTAATTTTTTTGCTCTTGGCTTGTATTTATGTTTCACGGGGCCATTTTCTGCTCTCGTTATTTGTCCCTCTGAACTTAGGAAGAATGCTAATACATCAAATGCAACCTGAATTCTATGTGCACCAAGGTTTGTCAGAGCTATTTATCAACTACCCATGAGAACTTTGAAAGTCTCATGTGTCCTATGTGGTAAAAGGATATCCATCCTTCATCTTTCATTCAGAAAAATAGGCACATGCTTTTTTGTCCCCGCCGAACGAAGTTCGCGAGGGGACTATGAAACGGGCTCCGTTCGTGTGTGCGTGTGTGTGTCCGTCCGTCCGTCCGTCCGTCCGTCCGTGTGTGCTCAAATGTTAGAAAATGCTACTTCTCCATCATTTCTTGGCCGATTTTGATTCCGATTGTTTTATCTGATAGGGCTGGGTGGGGGCTTCCAAACTTCTACACAGAATTTTGAAATTCATTAATTATGCAAATTTATGCAAATTTATTCAAAATTGACAAAAAATGCTACTTCTCCTCTATTTCACATCGGATTTTGATTCCGATTGTTTTATCTGATAGGGCTGGGTGGGGGCTTCCAAACTTCTACACAGAATTTTGAAATTCATTAATTATGCAAATTTATGCAAATTTATTCAAAATTGATGAAAAATGCTACTTCTCTATTTCACATCGGATTTTGATTCCGATTGTTTTATCTGATAGGGCTGGGTGGGGGCTTCCAAACTTCTACACAGAATTTTGAAATTCATTAATCATGCAAATTTATGCAAATTTATTCAAAATTGACGAAAAATGGTACTTCTCCTCTATTTCACATCGGATTTTGATTCCGATTGTTTTATCTGATAGGGCTGGGTGGGGGCTTCCAAACTTCTACACAGAATTTTGAAATTCATTATTCATGCAAATTTATGCAAATTTATTCAAAATGGCTGAAGGTTCATAATGTTTTCATGTTTTATATTTCAGTTGTATACATGCATTGTTGGTATTCTCTTCTTTTGCATGCAGTAACATTATTATTTTATTCACTAAGTTTTTCACTGAAGTTTTAAGGTTCAGGCTAGTTAATTTCCACAGATCTGCACTTCCGGCGGGGACATTTATTACGCATTGCGTAATTTACTCATTTACTTGTTTTTTTAATCACAGAAG
This sequence comes from Heliocidaris tuberculata, assembly GCA_025618425.1. Classification (NCBI taxonomy): domain Eukaryota; kingdom Metazoa; phylum Echinodermata; class Echinoidea; order Camarodonta; family Echinometridae; genus Heliocidaris; species Heliocidaris tuberculata. The sequence continues at coordinate 23,865,474 of CM046834.1, forward strand.
CTGTGGGATAAACTGATCGAACATTCTAGAGTTTCATGTGTCCCTCAAAATAAAGATCAAAGCAACACATCAATTGAAAAATACATCAACAGATGACAGAACTAATCATGATTTCTTCTTGTTAAAAGTCTCAAGTGCCAAAAAGGCTCATGCAGTAAAAGGAATACACATCTTTCATCTCTTCTTTACACGGGGACCTGAAAATTGGAATGAAATGTGCAAAAAAACAGTTTCTTTCTTCTTCTCTTCTTTTTTTTTTCTTTTTCTTTTTTTTTGTTTATTGGTATTCTGTCCCTAAGAATTAAAGAAAGCAGGGTAACACCTCAAACTTTTAAAAAGTGTGTGTGAACCAAGACTTGTCATATAACTTTTATGTTGTGTGTAGTAAAAGGAATATCTAACTGTTATCTTTCATACATGAAGTATCACAGTACTGTTCTTCAACAAAAGTTATATGAAAACTGGAATAAAAATGACTTAACAGCTTACATGTTCAGGCTCATTTGGTGTAGAGTGTTTTGTAAAGCTACGGTCATAAAGGTTCGTACGAACGATGCGTTCAGACGAATCTCACTGTTCATACGAATCTCACTGTTCATACGAATTCCGGAGTTCATGGAGATTCGTAGATGGGGCATAGATTCTTATGGCCTTCTTACGAAGTTCGTACAAACGCCGTTTAATTCGCTAGAACAACTTAAGACCTTCTTGAGAAACAAAGTGATTTTCAGTTATACAATGGCCGTAGAGTTCGTACATGTACCTTTTTTTGTAAGAATGCCTTGAGTTATTCTTTCGTCAGACTTACGGCCATCTTACGATTTTTGTTATCGCAAGATGGTCGTACATGCAACTCATTGCACTCTAAAGTCATTCGTAAGAAGATCTTACAAATTTTTGTATATTTGGTCCCATATTTCTTCGACAGGAGATGCTTCCTCGTCGAACACCATGAACAGAGTGAGGATTTGAACTTTGCGCGTTTGGCTTTATACCCCCTAAAACTCAACAAGCGCACAAATTGTGTACCTACGCCTTATGAGCACCTTACGAATGCCTTACTTATGCCAAGAGCCGTTCGTAAGAGCGCCGTTCGAATCTCCGTTCGTAAGGCATTCTTACGAACACCGTAAGAGCCCTCTATGAACAACTTAAGGCGTTCTTATGATCATCGTAAGAATTTTAGGCTTCTAGAATTGTTTCTCGACCCTACAAAATCTTGCGTGGTTCTTACAATGTTCTTACGACGTTCGTATGGCCACCTTATGAAGAGGGGGTTTCATACAACGTTGAAAAAAATCTTGGACAAGACCATCGACCACGCTGCGAACTTACGAATGGTCTACGAACGGTCTATGAACGCTGGTTTCGTACGCCTTTCTTGAGAAGATCTTACGAAATGGTCTAAAAATCGTTCATACGACGTTCGTAGCAGTTCTTAAGGGTATTTTTTACCAGGGCTTTGGACGTTTTCTTTTTATGTGTAGGACATAGTTTGGAGCAAAGTACAAAATTTTGTAATGATTTCCATTAACTAAATTTTTTTAATTGATGTGTAAATATGGATCTTTCATTTTGACCATGATTGATTTTGTTTTCATTTGTTCAGGTATTCAGCCTGTCATAACTTGGAAGAAATTCATTGGAAATGTGTAATAAGTGAAAATGAAATCAATCATTGCCAACTAGTTCAATTTTCAGAATGCTAGAATGCTACAATGTATTTGAACATCTTTATTGATGCATTTCCAATGAATTCTAAGATCAGCTGAAGTGATTGATTATGGAAAATGGTTTTGATTGGATTATTTTGCAGGAATATATGATTTAAAAGTAGATGATATGTTATTTAAAATTCAATTGCTGTTTAACTTCTGGAAAAGCAATTTTGTATTTTCTATGAATATTAATACAAAAAGATTTTAAAATTCTCTAGACTTCTGAGTCCTGATTACCAGTTAGTCACAAATTGTGTCACAATTGATTTCAGAGTAAATGAAAGATACCCTTAGTTATAACACTGGATCTTTATTTCAGTCTGTTGTCAAAATAAAGGCCACTGCAAACCAAATGCACCCCAAATGCAAGTTTATAGCTGTTGATGTGCAGAGATGCATACAACTAATATTTTGTTATTCAAATGTCTACATATGTTTCATAGATTTTTAAATGTTTTTAAAATATTTTTTCCAACCTCCTAAGCTCCACCCTGAAAAAAGCTCCAGATCTCATTCCTACAATGACATCATCTGTCAGTCATCAGTCAGCTAGACTAACATTCTACAATAGACAGTGGAATGTAACTTTCCCCAGCCCAACACATGCTCACAATAGAATTGCATGCTTTCAAACAATAACCTCCTCATTACCATTCTTTTCCTAGTGATGCTACAGCATGTCTGACATAGCAACTCTTATGTAGGCATTGTACGGTCTATTAGAACAGATGGTCATCTCTGGCAAAGCTACATACCACTGTCTCTCCTTGGCTCACTAATGAGTGACAGATTATGTCATTGCAGGGATTATAGACATTTATGCCTAAAGCAGTCAAACATTTTTAAAAATCATTTTCTCAAACATGCTAAGGTGGTTTGCATGTTTGAGAAAATGATTTTTTTTAATGTTTTAAAAATTTATGAAACATTTAGATGTTTGAATAACAAAATATAAGTTGTATGCATCCCTGCACATCAACAGGAATCAACTTGCATTTGGTTTGCAGGGCACCTTTAATGATACTTAATATTAATGTGATTGGTCATCAGCCCAAGAAATTTTATGTGAATTTTGAGCTTATCAGCCAGCATTTTGATATATGGTATGATGATCAGTATTTCATTTCCTATGACTGAATTTCATAATAGATTTTATGGGCAGGCCAAAAATAAATAGGAAATTTTATTATGGACCACTGAATATCACTCATACAATAGGTCCATCACGGGGCAGTAGAAACATTTTATATAGGGCATTTCCTTTCCCTTCCCTGTCCTGATAGGTATGCTATCATTAATTGCTTTTAATTATAAGTGTTCCTGTTTTGGTGAATTCCTACAATATTTTCTTTTTCATTGTACTTTGTATAAGATAATTAGAGATATGACTGTATATGAGTATAGTAAGTGAAAATCTTTAGCACTTTATCTGTGATGACAGTCAGGGGGTCTTTTTGTAGCGTAAACAAACCAGACATTTGTTTTTATTTTGTGTTTGCTACCAGGGCCGTAGACTCTTACTTCTACTACACATTGTATTTAATGTCATTCCGTATTTCCTGTCATTCTTTTAAACAGGCTAAACCGGCAGCTCGTGGGTCAGCAACAGCTTCCCTCAAAGATTTGGACAAACTCAACATGGATGTGCCACCAAAGGAATAATGTTGATCCACCCTGACAAGACGAATGAGCTTCCTATTCCATTCAGATGTCACTTACGATAACATCAAAAATTGATGCTCGAAAGCAATCTTATTTATTCTGCACTGCCATTGCTTCATGGGCTTACACTTACAAAAGTGTATTTTTCATACCATTGAAAAGAAAAAAAAAATCATGCTTATGATGGTAATGATTGAAAGTGGAAATATTTGAAGTGAAGAGTGAAGGTGGATGCTTTTAGCTTTTTAGTTCTAATCAAAATATGAAGAAAACAACATCCGGCTCATCAAAATATTAGTTTTTCACCCTTTTCTCTGCTGTTTTCAATTTTGAAAAAGCAATTTCTTAATTTAATGGTAAACCCTAAAAGAACATTTTAAATTGATGAAAATCTGTTAGTGGTAAATCTTATTTTTTAGATAATAGAGAATAATGATATCCATCCATTAAAGTGGCTTTTCAGAACCTGATATTGTGTATCTAATTTTGGGCAGTTCTAAAATGAAACTTGTTGAAATTATCATGAAAGAAAATTGAATTGAAATGGTTTATTTAAAAAAACAAATATGCATGACAAAGGCTGATACTGTTTGCTTTACAAAACAAATGCATAGATAATAAATCAACAAAATGAAATGATTTGATATATATATATATATATATATATATATATATATATATATGAGTCACTAATATTTTCTCCCTGTGCATTTTTGAACGAAATGTAGAAACAAGATCGTATGCACATAAATATGCTTTTTACAAAACCTTTCTTATGATATTTTAAGAATAATAATAATAATGATATTCTTGATTTTAAGCACCTATAAAACACCTACAATGTCTCTAAGCACTTTATAGATATATCATTATCCCGTTCATCTGATTCATGGCTTGCCCGCATACAACGTATGCACCTTCTCCACTCCCTGGGGAGCATTCCAGCCAGGTGCCTTTTGACAGGATGCCAAACAAACCACAATGACTTTCACATCCTACCAGGTGCCCATTTAATACCTATGTAAGGTATTATACCGACTTTGGAATTGATAAGATGTCATGTAACAGGTAAATGTACACGTAGTTCAGATGATTGCTCATTATTACAATTTTGTTGCCGCTCCCGTGATTCCTGTAAGTGTTTGTAAACATTCAAAATGACACAGTGTGATCTTTATCAATATAGATTGTGAGCTCTAATCATGTGTGATGTAAAGAGCAAGTACACTGCATGTGCTCTGCTTGATCAAATTTGATCATTCGAAATTCAAATAAATGAATTTGAAAGTATTATGTCTTGTCTGGCTATTTTGTGTCTCACGATATCATTGAGAGAGTATAACTCCCTGTAGCTCCCGTCAAACATTCTACTTTTTGTGTTGATTTTGTATGTGGATTTGTGTTGATTTGACAAATAGATAATAATAATAATGGTGATGATGATGATGATGATGATAATAATGATAACAACTGTTACATGTATAAAATCTTAATACTATTTCTGTTTCAAACATCTTGTCTTATTAATGCTGGGATTCATGACTGATAACATTGTATAGGAACATTATGAATAAAAGATCCACGTCCCATTGAATAATAAATGTATTTCTTAAGAATTAGGGAGGATAAGCAGAAAATTGGGAGAATAAGAAAGGGCAGAGAGAAGGAAGAGACAGACAGAGATAGATTGAAAGGCCCGATGACATTTAAATGTGTTGGACATGATATGAGAGATGGGTTGACCAACTCTTTGGGGGATGACTTTCATGGAGACAAAGAAGCAGAGAAACAAGTGGAATAAAAACAACTTGAATGTGTTGGACATGACTTGAGAGATAGGGTTGACCAGCTCATTTGGGGATGAGGTACATGAAGATGCAGAAGCACACAAACAAATGGTGCATCAAATGTCATTGCCCAAGGAATGAGAGAAAGTGCATATTTTATTAAAGAGAAAAATCAATGATTTGTTTCACTGACACATGCTGTGATTCAGACCTCCTTCATATTAAAGGAAAGCACAGTGAATAGAGAACAAAATGAACTATTTATGAAAAATAGGGGAGAAAAAAGGACATATTTTTAAAAATAGAACGGAAAGACACAAGGGACCTGGTCTTGATGCCAACTATAATCTCAAAGTGGATTACTAACGAAATATTAATGTAATTGGAAGGGGAGGGGTGTTGTCATGCAGCTGGATGAGTCTGAAAGGTGAAACCGGGGAGGGGGGGGGGGGTAATAAAGGCAATAAAGGAAGACATATTGAGCCGCATCACTCTCCGTCTAACATTCAGATTATCCAGAAGCCTTCTTTTGGGTGAACTCGAGACCTCGGCATTTATCTTTCATTTTATAATCTTCAGTGCATGTTAGCCGGAGAATAGCCGGGTATGAGAAATTAGACGTGTCCCTAAGGACAAGTACTTAGGGTACTTAACACAATTACATTTTAGATCATGCTCTTGATTTTATCGTCCAATTAATGGCAAAATGTGGGGCAAATAGAGCGTGAAAAGTGTGCAGTCTGAGAGTGATAGGAAAAGAACGTCTTCTTTCCTGCTGATGCGGTTATGTTCGTCTAAAATGTATGTTTTCAACCTTGGGAAGCGCAAGTTCTGTCGAGTAGGCAGCATTCAGGAAAATAGTGGTGGATTTAGGGAGGGGACATCAGACCGCGCCTATTTTAAAAGCAAATATGATATACCTTAAAGGGGAAATCCACTCTGAAGATCAAGTTGGTTTTTTAAAAAAGGAGAACATTACATTTTGTTTTTAAAAGATGAATGAAAGTTTGAGCAAAATCCGATATGAAATAAGAGAGTTATGAAGTTTTAAAGTTGTAATCAGTCAAACACAAACTGGCAACTCCGTGACATATCTTGCGAGGTCCTCTCCCATTTGCCCTTTAATAAAAGAGGTCATAAATTTTAATCATACATGCAACCTAGATATAATTATTGCACATAGTTTTTACACGAAACATGTACGACACAAATGTATTCCTTCATCAACAACTAAGAAAATGAATATTTATGAAATTTTCTATACAGACCAAATGTGAGAGGAGCTCGCAAGATACCGAGTTGCCAATTTGTGTTTCATTGATTCCAACTTCAAAAATTCATAACTTTCTTTAGGATTTTGTTCAAATATTCACTAATCAGTTTCTCTTTTATTTCTGCTGTTATTCAAATCAACTGCAGGGTAGACTTCCCTTTAAGTACACTTTGCCCCTCCTCATTGTCTTTCTCGTGCACCCTTTCAATTTTTTCGACTAAGTTTTCGGAATTCTGCCTGCCCCCCCCCCCCCCCAACCGAATCCTAGATCCATTCTTAGGGTTGATGATAGTAAAAGACTTGCTTGATTAGGTACGATAGGTGAAAACTCTGGACTCTTTACCCCATACCAAAGTGTTTTTACCAACTTGTAGCTTACATTCAAAAATGATGTTTCATTTAAAGACCACCTAGGATTAAAACGGAAAAGTGACAAAGTCGTTCACTAGGCTAACAAAAGTGCGCTCGAAAGTCAAAGCGGATCAGTTATACGTTTGATAATTCACAGCGAGAATGATGTAAGTCATAATCGTCTCTGATGATTTAGAAAGGTGTTTGTTTACTCAGTTTAGCAGTTTAGTTCGGTGATATTTGTATGATGGAATGGTGCTACCATATTCAGTGGAGGTATCGTCAATTAGATAAGCAGTCTATTGAAATGTAATGAAATGGAAAAACAGTGGCAAACCGGCAATAATGGGGAAAATTGGACGCTGTTGAAATTACCGTTGAAATCTTAATAAAACGATGAGGCTACAATATTTCTGAGATCGACAACCACTATGTTCCATTTTGATGTGGATGGTGCAGTAGCACTGATTAGAGTATACACTCGAAAAACTAAAACGTTAAATCACCATTTAAAAGGGCCGAGGAGTGACAACTTTTTCAAAATTGTAGATTAACACTTTTAACATGCTGGATACAAGACTATAAAGGCTAAATCCAGCAGTTTAAAAGAGTTAATCTACCATTTTGAAAAAGTTGTCACTCCTTTGCCCTTTTAAATAGTGATTTAACTCTTTAGTTTTTAGAGTGTACCTTCAAAATATGATACATATATAATTTATTGATTTGTATGTTTGGAAATGTTTCATTTCTTTTTTTCAACTGATTAAAAAAGGAACTAAATTCTCTGTTTTTGCTTTATAGTTAGAATATGTGTGTCCCTAGTTCCCTCCCTCTCTCTCTCTCTCTCTCTCTCTCTCTCTCTCTCTTCTCTCTCTCTCTCTCTCTCTCTCTCTCTCTCTTTATTTATCAAGGTTGACTTCCTAACCTAAGCCTATGTTGAACATCACCACCTTTGCAAAGGTTGCATTGCTACGGTGCAGAACATTTTTAAGAAAACGTCAATAGTTTATGAGGTTTTAAGAGCAAAGTGGTAATTATTAACCTTGCAATGACTTTTACACTCAGCTAAAAAGGTAGGTTATCGTTTTTCTCAGTTGGAAATTTGACGGAGGGTAGAGAAGCAAACCCACTGCCTCCATCAAATACTACGCTAGTGCCATTCCAACACAACGCACACACACATTTCCTCTCTGTATACCGCCCCCTTCTCTCTATCTCTCTTTCTCCTCTCTTTCTCTCGCTCCCTCTCCCTCCCTCATTCACTATTATCTTAACACTTCTTTTTCTTCTTCTTCTTCTTCTTCTTCTTCTTCTTCTTCTTCTTCTTCTTCTTCTTCTTCTTCTTCTTCTTCTTCTTCTTCTTCTTCTTCTTCTTCTTCTTCTTCTTCTTCTTCTTCTTCTTCTTCTTCTTCTTCTTCTTCTTCTTCTTCTTCTTCTTCTTCTTCTTCTTCTTCTTCTTCCTCTCTCTCTCTCCCTCACTCTCATCACCCACTTCTCTCTCTCTCTCTGTCTACCTCTCCCCTGCTCTGTCAATGGCCCCTTCCGTCCCATACCAAGTGTTTGTGCGGTTCCAGCCGGCAGAAATCTCATAAATGGAGCATGTTGTACTTCTCCATTTAAGAAGACATTCAGTCGAGGGCTTGCAGTAATTCTCATAGGACCTATCCTATAAGCAGTCATCCAGGATAAGACACAGTGGCGTAGCTAAAGGAGGGTCCAAATGGGGCACTTGCCCCAAATAAATGACACAAAAAATAGAATTTAAAAAAAGAGGGGGAAAGGAAAGTGAAAGAAAATG